>ONZH01010403.1:0-33245 GCA_900303285.1 Rhinella marina
GAGAGCAAAAGATCTGGTTTAATTAAGTGACGTACAGAATGTGTCAACTGGACAAAAAATACGGATTGTAGTGAGTGGACAGCTGAACTTGACACACAGAATGGTTCCACGCAGCTGGTGAAATGGATTTGTATCACTGAGCTAAAACAACAAAAAACTATTTTTTATATCTTTTTTTTATTTTATTTTTTTCGTTTTTTTTTATTTTTTTTTAACGTGACGTGCAGAATCTATCAGAGAGCTAACTCAGCCCCGGCTGACGGTGGCTATTTTGACTGCAACCCAGACAAATGTCGCACAGAGATTTTTGTGATCTAGCTGTATACGTGAGAGCAAAAGACCTGGTTGTATTAAGTGACGTACAGAATGTGTCACCTGGACAGAAAATACGGATTGTAGTGAGTGGACAGCTGAACTGTGACACACAGAATGGTTCCACACTGCTGTATTAAATGGATTTGTATCACTGAGATAGAACAATAAAAAAAAGGGTTATATATGGCGATAGCTGCACTACTAGTGCCAGCCAGCCAAGCCAGGAGACAAAAAAAAAATTTCTTGTAGCCCTTAGAAGGGCTGTTGGGTTCTTGTGAGATCACTCCTGCCTAACAAAGAACTAAATGCAGGCCCTAACACTCTCCCTGAAACGCAGCAGCTCTATCCCTAACTACATCCAGACAACATCTGAGCCGAGCACCGCGGGCAGTCACTACTATATACCAGGGTCACCTGATCAGGCCAGCCAAGCCCTGCTATCGACATGTAAGGGCCCCACGTGATGCTGGGTGTACCGCAGAGTCTCCTGGCTTGTGATTGGCTGAGTTTATAGGCGCCAAAATGCACAATGCGGAAGTTGCCATTTCCTCGAGCATGGCGACATACTCGTCCGAGCAGCGAGCACTTACGAGTACCGTAATACTCGAACGAGCACCAAGCTCGAACGAGTATGCTCGCTCATCTCTATTGATGAACTATCCTCAGGACAGGTCATCAATATCAGATCGGCGGGGGTCCGACATCCGGCACCCCCGCCGATCAGCTGTTTGAAAAGGAGACGAGCGCCGTATCAGTGCTGCCTCCTCTTCAGTGTTTACATGCTGGCTGTAACAGGGGTAGTGGTGAGTAGGTGTAATTACACATCACCGCCCCATTCATTTCTATGGGAAGAATCGCTCCCATACAAGTCTATGGAAGTGATTCTTCCCATAGAAATGAATGGGGCGGTGAGGTGGCTATTAGCGAACATTCGCGCACTAATCACGAACGTTCAGTTAAAAAAGGTACGCAACTTCTTTGAACACGTATGCATGAGCGTACAATTTGCGTATGAATCCTCAGCGTACTATTGTCTACTGATTACGTAATTCGCAGGCACAAATGAGTTGAGAGTCCGCGGCGTGCACTCCTCAGAGGCAGAGATAATTTTTGAAAATGGCATCCAGGCGATCCTCATCATTTAGCTCTGCAGAGTTGAAATATATGATCCGGCTGATAGACCGGCAGGATTACGATGGCACACACCGCCACCCGAACCAACATAAAAATGAAGTGATCCAGCAGGTATATTTTGCGCCTTGGTGGGTTAGCATGGTGGAAAAACGGCCAAGTTTTGCGAATACTACAAGTAGAAGCTCCGGCTACAGGTCCTTTGACACTTCTGCCCTGTGCCACCTTCTCCTTTTATTTAGAGCTCGAGGTCTGGCTGAAACTGGACCCCTTTTGCTTATCCATTCCAGACCTTTGTCACTTTACTCTGTGGCCCTGCAGCTGCTCTTTGTCTCTGTCCCTGTCTCTCCCTATCTCTCCTGGTCTCTCTCTCCCTGCCTGATTAATTACTAGCCCTGCACTTCCCTGCAGTATCCCTGCAGTATCCCTGCAGTATCCCTGCAGTATCCCTGATATGTGTAATATGGATTCCCAGAGCAATTACACCCCAATTTTCACAAAACAGGTCTCAGAGTCTCAGGACTTCACACACAGTGCTTCTGCTCGTCTCAGCAGTCGCAGCAGAAGTGATGCGTCACTGGCTTACCGAGCCTGAGCCAATCAGAGCAAGCCCTGCCCACTAGGTCAGGTGACTGCTTTCTTCCTGGGCTTTTGCGCACGATAACCGAACGAACAGTAAAAGTTCGGTAATTAATTGAATTCGTACGCAACTGCATATATAGTAACTTATGCGTAGCAATAGCGTATAATTTATAGGACAAACTACGTAGCGAATCGACGAATTGCTTCGCTCATCTCTAGTGATGAGACAAAGTGAAATGAGTTGCTGGATGAGTTTTTAACGTAATGTCATCTGTCCTCTCTGTCTCCCGACGCCTTTGCCCATCTAAACCAGACCATTAAAGTGGAGGAAGTTAGGGATATTATCTCTGAGTTTCCTAACGGTAAATCACCTGGCCCAGAAGGGTTGACTAATAAATATTTCAAAAACTTTGAGGACTTACTCATCCCGCGCATAGTCAATCTGTTTAACGGATTTTTAGCGGGTGAAAAGATCCCAGACACTATGTTGAATTCCCACATAACTGTTATTCCCAAACCAGGGAGGGACCCAGCAGAGTGCTCTAGTTAACACCCTATCAGTTTGTTAAACTCGGACTTAAAGATATTTACGTACAAACTATCCTAATCCTAGTCCTAAACTCCTAATCCATAAGAACCAAGTTGGGTTCGTCCAGTTCTGCCAGGCCGGGGGTAATACCAGAAGAGCCGTTGACCTCATAGACGCGGCGAACAGGAGAGGTGTCGAGGCCCTATTACTGATCCTTGACGCAGGAAAGACCTTTGATCGCCTAAACTGGAACTTTATTTTCTGAACCCTGCACCATTACGGCTTCAGAGATCCCTTTGTGACAGCATTGAGGGGCCTCTACTTCTCCCCAGGCACAACAGTGCATTTACCACACTCCCATTCCTTTCGCCTTCCATTTTATAATGGAATTCACAAGGGAAACCCTCTTTCCCCTCTCTTCTACGCGCTTAGTATTGAACCCCTGGCGGCCCTAATACAAAATAGCCCAGTCATCCAGGGAATCCCAATTAGAGATAAATCATTCTCCATTTCCCTCTTTGTAGACGATGTACTACTTACCCTGACAAACCCGTTTCTCTCCTTACCCAACCCTCATGCAGTCCTGGACCGTTATAGTAAATTGTCTGGTTATAAATTAAATACTTCTAAAACAGAGGCTCTACCGATCAACATCCCCCTGATCAAGATGTCCATCCTCCCTAAATTTCTATATCTATTTGATACACTCCTGGTGATGGTGCTAGCCATAATCATTCACTCGTCTCAATTGGCATTAATTAACTTTGTGTGGAACTATAGGCACCACCGATTGACAGACTCTGAAGGCACAGATCTCCAAAAGAGGGCTTGCACTTTCCAACATACAATTATACTACTTAGCGATCACCTGAGACATATTACCTCATGGTCTACACTTTACTCATATAATCGGTGGACTGAAGTCGAGTGGTTGTGGCTGGCGCCAACTCACCTGGGGTTCTTGATTTGGGGTCCCACCCCGCCTATCCCAACTTCTGAATTGCTCAAGCCAATGTCATTCACTAGGGAGATTTGGTATATAAGCAGAATTAGATATGGCCTTGCCACACTCCATTTACCCCTTACGCTATTTCTCTTTACCCCTCTCCTACTGGATAGCTCAGGAGTGGGGGATGGTTAGACCATGGACAGCTGCAGGATTATATCTCCTTGCCGACCTGAAGGACTCCTTCTTGACCAAGATTCTATCCTTTGAGGCAGGGGTGGGATTCAAATTTGGGGTGGGATTCAATGTTGTTGTGGCAGCATGTGTATTGTCGCCCATGAGCCCTCAATACACATTCTGCCACAACAACATTAGGCCTGACGAAGTGGAGGGCCCGAAACGTTGCCACCGTTGTGCATAATGCTCGGCTCAATAAAAAATACCCACCTTTCAAATTGCAAATCGGAGTGCTATCTACTTTCTATGTATATACCAGATATGCACCCATACCATAGACGTGCACCCAACACATGCCTGAATGTGGATGAGTGCTGTGACCTTATACAAAAATACTAAAGTATCTGGCAGAGGGCACACTCTGGCTCCTCTTGTATAACTTACAGGGAAAACCAACTAAAGATTCTCACACACTGGTACCATACACCAGAATTGCTACATACCCTAAACCCTGCATTGCCAGGGGATTCTTATACTATGTTTTCTGGTCATGCCCAGAGATAGTACCCTACTGGATGCAGGTGATACGGGTGGCTCAGTAAACGCTAAATATATGTATATTGAGGGACCCTATGATACTTCTATTGAATGTAGTATCGGAGATGCTAGGGGGAAGGGGCACCAGGCTGCTCCAGCACCAGTGCCTCATTGCCCTGTTCTGGAAGCGTTCCACTCCTCCTTCTAGATCAGATCTGTAAACTCGGATCAGGACATTCGCTCCTCAGAATATCTTGTTGCCCTCCAGCGGGGCGTGGTGGATAAGGTCTTGAAGATTTGGCAGCCCTGGGACTCACGCTCACCACTACTGCCTTTATAGTCATAGACTGAAGTTTTCTTTCATTGCAAAATTTTTTAAAAAATGTCTTTTTGTTAATTTACTAATGTTCATTACAATGCTGGATCACATGGTGCGCCACCATTCTGCTCTGATTAGTGTAGGGACAGGACGCAGGCAGGAGAGGATTAGGCCTTTATTATTTTTAAAAAGTGTGCTGGTGACCTGTAGGCATTATTGATTGGTGCAGTACAGCTTCTTTCCACCAGTGAGACAGAAATACCAGACTTAATCCTGCTTTTCATTCTGAGGGTGACCTGTTGGCATTTTTTCGGTGCAATCCTACTCCTTTGCACCAGTGACAGGAAAATATAATAATCCGTCTGTTAATTGTGGGGTGAGATCTATCTATTTTAAAAAAAAAAACTACTATTTGAAAAAAACTTTACTTGCCACCGTCACAGGGATTTATAATAGTTGATCAGCCAGTTAATTGGGTTGGTGTGACCTACTTAATTTTTTTTTTTTTTTGTGCTATCTGTGTCATGTCAGGCAATTTTGTGGGTGACTGTCACAAAATGAAGAGAACATCAACTAGGGGATGTGGTCGTGATGCTGTTGGTGGTGGTGGAACTCCTGCTGCAGGGAGAGGATGTTGTTGA
Source organism: Rhinella marina (assembly GCA_900303285.1). Classification (NCBI taxonomy): domain Eukaryota; kingdom Metazoa; phylum Chordata; class Amphibia; order Anura; family Bufonidae; genus Rhinella; species Rhinella marina. Next base: position 5,178 of record ONZH01010403.1, read on the forward strand.
TCTGTGCCACCTACACGCCCAAATAAAACACCTTTCTCTGGTGCACACAGGCAACAGGACACTCTTCAGCATTTTGTAGGCCCGAATACCAAGAATGGTGAGGCCATAACAAGTAGAGGCGATAGTAGATTGGATGGCTGAGAGTGCCTCCAGTTCCTTCACATTGTCTTCTACCCGGTCCACTACTGAAAGCGCAGAGTTGACACCGGTGGCCCACAGGCATCTGTCTTCCACCTGCTGGCGGGCTTTTCATGGGCCATCTACCTAGCTCTGGCCCAGAAGTGATAGAGATGCACTGATGCCCATTTTTCAACTGCTGGGGCTTTCTGCAGTGTGCAGACTGACCAGGAGGGCATGGGTTAGGAGTGGGTGAAGGGGGAGGATGATGAGGTCCTAGACCTCACATGGCATCCATGTCATGCTAGTGATGTGTGCAGTTCGGAGGATGGGGGCATGCAGCGCTAGCAAAAGAGGGAGCAGGGTGCAAAAGCAGAGTGGCCGTCCCCCAGCCAGTACCCCTTGTGCCCAACATAGCACAACAAAGCCTGTGTAAAGGAGTTCCCTGGTGTGGCAGTTTTTCAGGCAGTGTCTGATGATAGGACACGGGTGGTTTGCATGCTGTGCAGTCAAAGCCTGAAGTAAGGCATAAAGGTTCTAAACCTGAGCACCACCTGAGTGATGAGTACCAGCCTTCTGAACAGAGAGAGGGACAACTAACTCAGGCTTTTCCTCAGCAGCAAACCTTCTTCTGTCAGGGAGAAGACTGGAGAAGCCAGCCCTTGCCTCATGTTATTGTTTTGTACCTGAATTTCTCCAAGGAAGCATACTGGTTACTGCAGACCCTGACTCTCTGGACTTATTTCCTATTGGGGTGCACCATGCCTTACCATCCCTTTCAGAGAGCAGCAATACGTGGTTACACCTCAACGTATTGAGTTGCAGTGGAGTAGACACCTCAAGGACCACGAAAGATCAGAGGCTCCTCCTGCTCCCTCTTCTGCTGCGGTCTCAGCCTCTTCATCTCCCTCTGGAGTGATTGGGGCACCTGCCACCCTGCAAACAGAGGATATCACAGCAACACCTCCAGCACCGTCACACAGCAACTTCACACTGTCGCATGGAAACATTCAGCTGTCCATCCCACAAACACTAGAGAGAAATAGGGAGTAGCCCCCTAACCACCTGCGAGCCCTGGCCCTGAATGCCAGCATTTCAAAACTGATTGTGGTATCTAATAATGACACCAGCATGGGGACGAGCAATGACATTACCGATAGCTTCTCCCCATGTTGTGGAGGAGATCACTGCATGTAATAGCAGTGGTCTTCTCCATTAGCGAACAGGCAGTTGCCGGGGCAATACATTTTACTCCCGACAATCGTCTGCCACATCGGGCTGTGTAATATAGCCTTAAGCCATGCTTTTCTTACCCAACATAAATTATATGGTAGATTGGCTCTGCTGGATTAGCAACTATATTACAAGGCTGTTCAACTGACCATATTGATCCAGTAGGTTAGACATGATGGCTCCAAACTTTGGGTCCCCCTTGCGGAGCACCTATCACCTTTTCCACTGCATCTACTCATTAGGTGTAATAGCGATATAGTGACACTCCCATCAATGATCTGATATGATATCCATTGCGGATATCCAGAACTCTATCTACCTGGACATGTTGACCTAAGACAGAAACATTCGAATTCACTTCCTAACCTCCTCTTTTCCTCCTATGATCTTTCCAATACGGAGGACGATAGAAACCCACTCTCACTTACATCTTTGCATTACCTACACAAAGCCTAGATTAAGGCAATACTGTCCTCCTATACACCAAGATCAGACTTGGCCATGGGAACTCGTGTCCACATTCCTTTAAATTACTCAGCAGGTGGTATCTTACACCGGTTAGACCCAGACAAATGTGGTGCTTAGGTTCTGATCTCTGTTGGAATTGTACACAAGAGCAAGGCTCATACTATCAGATGTGGTGGACTTGCCCAGTCATTAAAGCTTTTTGGGACAGTGTTTTATCCTTGGTTCGAGATATATGTTCTCTGCAGTAGGAACCTACACCTATTTCAGTTTTGCCCAACATCTGGCTTCAAGATGTCCCACATACACAGCGGAAACTCTTTTTATTTCTGACCTCAGCCGCCAAATCCTTAATTCCACAACATTAGCTTCAACTCGCTGCTCCACAGATATCATAATGGTTACTGAAAGTTGACCACATCATAAATATCTTAGTTATATAGTTATGTCTTACGACTCCTTTGGACTCAAATAGAGTTCATCTGAAGGAACTCTCTGCATGGGAGACTAGATAACATCCCAGATTCACCAAGATTTGTGCCAGTTGGTTGACAAACTGCATGAACCTTCTTGGACCCTTCTTGTATTGCATCTCTGATGCACAACCTGCCCTGCGATGCCTTTTCTTCCTTTCCTGCCCTCCCCACCCCACCCGATCCCTGCAACCTGACCCTCTTTGCCTTTATTGTATGGTTATTAATGTACATGACTTGAAATAGCTGTACAGTCAGTGATATGTGGACACCAAATATGCAATGAAAGGTGCACAATTCAAGGAGATTTTAGGGGTAGATTTATCAAAAGTGGTGTACATAAAAACTGGCTTAGCTCTCCATGACTACTGAGAAACCCAACCTGAACCCAGAGACCAGCATTACCCCCCCCCCTCCCCTTACAAGTTATCCTGAACCCATAGAGAAATCAACACATGACTGCCTTTGTTGGGTGGTGATCGGCCACAGCTTTATTTTTTCTCAGATGATGCAGAAAAAAGAGAGCCTTAAACTGCTCGAACCATTAACCATAAGGAGTGGTATGCCGGCTGCTGGACTCCCAACAGGCAACGCCACAATTTTCTCTTCATCCCGTACTCTTAATTGTGTTCACAACGCCAGCTGTGACTTAATAAGAAGTATAACCCTGGTCCACACTACAAATCAGAAGCAGAGTTAAGAATTACAAAGAAACATTGGTGAATAACCGGGAACACTCGTAACTACAGCCGTACGTAAGAGCCAGAAAAACGGGTGGGAACAACCGCTGGCCGGCCAAGAGCGATGAAGGGGAGGGGAATTTATACTGAAGAGGAAGAGGGGGATCGAGAGGGGGTGGAAGCAATGAAAAAGACCTAAAGAAACACAGTAGGGTACTGCGGTTCCTGACCCCCTTCCTTATTCAGTCCCCCAAACTACTAATCAGATTCCACCTTTAATTTTTCAGAGCTTTACACATGACCTGAGCCTCTCAAATAGTGAAAAAATTTAGTGGCCATTGGTGGTAGCATCTGAAAGAAAAGCCATCAGTCATTGACCTCTCCAGTATGACCATTTCTGCTATCTTTATCGATGGAGATTTCTATATATTATGACACTGCTATCAATGTGAGTGACTACTAATGACCTCTCTGTTACAACCAACAACCATTTATATGAGTGGAAAAATTGAGAAGTGTATTCATTTATGCAGTCCTTTATTGGAATAATTATAATTGTTATCATTGTGGACGACAGACACAAGATATTGTGCAATATTTTCTTATATGTTTTTGTAAAGCTTTATCTCTGACCCCATAGATCAGTGGACTGATGAATCTGGGCACACATGTGAACAAAACATAGTTTGAAACGCTTAAGTAATACATGTAATTCTTTACATAGATCTCTGTTAGGTTGGAGATGAAGGAGGCCATACATAACATGAGTTGGAAGGCATGGAGCATCACAGTTTTACCAGCTTTAAGGGCTGAAGAACGACCAGAACCGACCTTCCTGGCAACCAGCATGACATTAATGTAGGTAAATACAATGATCAAGGCCACCCCGGTGAAGCTGACAATATTGGTGAAGCCTCTAATCATGCGTTGTACAGGGTTTATCATCAATAATGAACCATCACATAAAACATAAACAGAATATGAGGTTATTTCTGTTGAGTAGATCCCAGTCATGAAGTTTGCGATGCTTAGAGAAAACCCTATGACCCAGATCACAGAAATTGCATATTTAGCTCTCCTTGGTGTACAAAACTGTAAGTGTCTCAGTGGGAAACATATGGCTATGTAACGTTCTAGAGACATGACGGCCAGGTTGTATGGGGTCACTCGGAAGGAACAGGCAGAAATGATATGAATGATGAAACAAACAGCCATAGGGATATATACAGAGTGCATGTAAGATACTATAATAACATTTCCCAAGATGATATGTAACGTGTCATTGATGAGCATGTGGGTGAAAAGAACGTATCGAGGGTTCTCCTGCATGTGAGGAGTGGTGAAGAAGACCTTCAGCATAATGGCGATGAAGTAGAAGAAGAAGAAGAAACACAAAAGGGACGTTATCAGAAAAGCAGTTCTGGTGACATCATCAACCTTTCTGGTATAAGAGAACATCAGAGTAACATTCCCAGGAGCAGGAGTGAAGTTCTGCATTGAAAAATGGATGGTGGCAATTCTTCTAAATCTCACACAAGCACGTGACAGTGCTGAGCTTGTCAGACGTCTAGAATACATAAATATCTGCATTATAAAATGTCCATGTTCCTGGTGACATATTACAGTTCCTATATACAGACGGAGCATTTTAATGTCAGTAAGAATGTATTTACTACCATGAATCATCGTTAGGTGGTGTACATTACATCTATGGCATCACTGTCAATGTGCGCAACTAGGGGCCATATTTTAGTGCTCTATATGACGATCTTTTATGGAAGGAGCACGATCTGTAGTTATATCTTACGACTCCTTTGGACTCAAATAGAAAAAAAACATCTCAATGTGTCTTGTTGTGAACACACAGTACAGCTCCGATGACTTCTATGGGTAGTATATAACAGTCCCACACAACCTAGAGATACTGTGTGGCCTTGAAGGGGTTGTCTCTAGGGATGAGCGAACTTTTGAAAAGTTCGGTTCGGTTCGCTTCGGCGAACTTTCTTGAAGTTCGGATTCGTACGAACCGAACCTAAAACGAACCTTATACGAACGAATATACGCATATTTGAGAATCTACACTAATACGTACGCTAATGCGAACATTCCCGCACAAATAACGAACATACAGTCTAGCGTTGTCAAAGGTACGCTACTTAACTGAATATGTACGCATTTGATGTGCCGTTTTTATTTTAACCAGATTCGTCTTAAAAGTTCTTAAACGAATCTGGTTCGTTACGGTTCTGTTCGCTCGTCCGAACGAACGTTCGGACGAACGAAAATAATAACCCATCTCGGCCATTCTCCTCCCAAAAGGGTGGTTTGACACGAGGGTCACACCAGGATACAAGGGATTGTAGGAGTAATAAATAATCCCTTGTATCCTGGTCTATTCTGTGAAAACGGTACAGTTTTGATGTGCCGTTTTTATTTTAACCAGATTCGTCTTAAAAGTTCTTAAACGAATCTGGTTCGTTACGGTTCTGTTCGCTCGTCCGAACGAACGTTCGGACGAACGAAAATAATAACCCATCTCGGCCATTCTCCTCCCAAAAGGGTGGTTTGACACGAGGGTCACACCAGGATACAAGGGATTGTAGGAGTAATAAATAATCCCTTGTATCCTGGTCTATTCTGTGGAAAAAGTAAACTTTATTTACGAACCTGATTCATACGAACTTGACGAAAGTTCGGTTCGGGGACGAACCGAACGTTCGGTAAAGTTCGTAACGAATCTGGTTCGTTACGGTTCGGTTCGCTCATCCCTAGTTGTCTCATCTCGCTGTTACTAAGGGAAGATGAGACAGAGTCCCGACCGCCTCCAGGCTGGGAAAGAGCAGTGCACTCCGGCCCTCTGCTCTTTCAGTTGTTCTCATTGTACTGTGTGGCCTTAAAGGGGTTGTCTCTTCTCGATGTTACTAAGGTAAGATGAGACACAGACCTGACCACCTTCAGACCAGGAAACAACAGTGCTCTCCGGGGTTCTACTTATTCAGTAGCTCTCATTACCCAACCTAATAGTGCTAACTCTGGCCTTATCTTTATCTAGAACAATGATCGCCGATTTATGACTCTCCAGTACCACAGATCGAGATCATTTCACTTGGATATGGCAGGAGAAACAAACCTGGAAGGGGTCACTAACGTCTATCTTCTATGTATTCTTCTATGTATTTGGTATCTTCATTGTAGTTTATGCATACTCACAGTTCTATAGTCAGCATTACAGTGTAGACACATGAGGGGTTCGGCTGCTCTTCTCTGAGGTTTCTTCAGGGTGCACATATTTATAGTTGTAGAGTATTGCTCCTAGTAGAGTGAGATGTCCCTGGATTCATGAAATCAGCGAGATCAATACATAATTATAACACCAGAGAAATGGAAAGTCATTTCAGTTGTTTATCAATTTTGAGGCTCTAAATGAGCCTCTGGAGAATCTTTTGAAATGTTATTCACAGCCTTGGTTCTGCTTGGCTCAATATTTTTTGATGTGAATATAATACATTAGTGGAAGTCTGATTGCCAAGTGGCTATTTATCGATAGTCTGGCTTTGGTTGTGGGATAATTAGGGTAGTCCCAAGGGCAGTAGACTGAGATGGTGGTGTGGTCCAGAGAAAAGAGTTGGTATATTTAACGACATTAACCCCTTCCCGACCACTGCGCTGGCCGGGACTTTAAAGATTGCGCCTGCTTCTGCACGGAGCGGGCGTGATGGCCACGGGTAAACTGCTTGTCCCACTAGCAGACACCCGCGGCTAATGTCCGCGTCCAGCTAACGTGCCGATCGCAGACATTTAACCCCCCTGAAGGCGGCAAACACCGGAAGCGTATGTGTGGCGATCGGAAGAGCCGGAGCGTGCCTGCAGCAGCCCCTGTCATAGTAAATGGAGGAGGCTGCTGCATAGGCTTTCCTATGGAGCCCTTGCCTGTAATTGCTTCTTATAGTTCCCTATGGAAACTATAAAAAAGTGTAAAAAAAAAGTTCAGATCGCCTCGCAAAAAATGAGCCCCCATACAGCTCGTTACACATAAATACCAAAAAGTTATAGGGGTCAAGAACTGGGGAAAAAAAATGTCCTACTTACATATTAGGTATCGCCGGATTCGTACTGGCCAGTAGAATGAAAGTAACTGGTCAGTTTTAACGCACATCAAACACCGTAAAACTGTGGCGGAATTGCGTTTTTTTTTTTCAATTTCACCCGATTTGGAATTTTTTCCAGCTTCCCACTACACCATATGCAATACTGTATTAAATGGTGGTGTTGGAAAGTAAAACTTGTCCCGCAAAAAACAAGCTCTCATACAGCTATGTGAACAGAAAAATAAAAAAGTTATGGTTGTTTCAAGGCAAGGAGCGCAAAACGAAAACGCAAAACCGAAAAAACCTCTGGGGTAAAAAGGGTTGCTAAAAGTTGCTAAATTCAGACCATTTATGCCCAAGAAAACCTGCCCACTTTCAGTGAGGTTCTGCAATGTGATGCCCTCCCCTCCCCCCCCCGGAATGAATGAAGAGTGGTGTGGTGCGGCCCTATATATGTCACGGTGCTCCTACCTGTATACAGCGTGACCCCAGGCTTAGGCACCAAAGCAAATACAGAGAAATAGTTGAGTTAGGGGATGAAGAATAACCTAAATTCAGACCTTGGTAAACTCTAACAGCAGATTTACTAGGGTAAACTTGATTCCAGACAATATTCAGGCTTTTCTTACATTCAGGCTTTCTCTTGGTTCCATCAGGCTTTGGTATAAACTGGCAGTCAAACTTGGTAACTGTGCTTTCTCTCTTTCTCTGCTGGGCTGACAGGTTTGCTTAATAACTGCTTTCTTTCTGTCTGTTGTGCTAAACTCTGCTTGGGTCTGGTTACTGGACTTTTGGTCGGTCCTGATATCTTTTTGCTGTTATCCCCATCCAGACACTCAGTAAGTAAATTAGCAAGGAGTCAGGGTACTCTATGAGCTAATTCCCTCTGGAGAGACTCCTGCTGCAGCAGACCTTCAGGTCTTCTCAGCTCCACTATGGAGTCTAAACTGGAATCAATTAGAATTGCAACCACTCCCTTCTAGTAGGAAGCAGGACTGGTCCACTTCTGCCCAAAGTGGGCAGAATGGAATGGTAAGTTCCATTCTGTCTAATGATAGCTTTGTGTCATGGGGAGCCGATGGCATGCTCCCTCCCTACAGCGCTGCCGGTCTCCCTAGTCTGTTCAGGAGCGAGGACACGGCGTGTCTCCTCACCTCCATGTCGATAAGGAGGGAGGAGGAGTCGGTCACGGACGCACGCTTCACAAGCACGGCAGGAGGCCTCCAGCCTATGAGTCGGTGCTTAGGTGTATTGAGGTTTCTGATTTGGGTCACGTGACGTTGGCCATGTCACCTGACCCATCTGCTGGGTCTATTTAAACAGGCAGCCTGCTGGCCACAGGTTGCCTGTGATTGTGTATTTGACTTGGTTTTGACGTGACTTCCTGATTTGACCTTGGCTTGGTGATTACCCTCTTATTGTGTTTTGTCTTTTGTCTATTGTTTTCTCTGTTGTTCCCTTCTCTGTACGCCCCAGCACGTACCTAGGCTGGGTACCTAGGTAACTAGGATAAGTTCTACGCTGTTGCCTAGGATGGGAGGTGCAAGTCGGCAGGGTCAGTGGTGAATTGAGTTCAGGGCTGCACATACCCCTGAATTGTGACAGAATCACAGGCCCGTACTTACCAGGCTAAGCGGCTTCTGACCGACCAGATGCACAACATGGCTCAGGATCTGGCGGAAAGGCTGCAGCAGCAGGAGCAGCTTCAGATCGCACCTGTAGCTGCTCCCTCCTTACAAAATCTCGAACCCCACGTCAAACTACCCGACCATTTTTCTGGGGAACTAAGGTGCTTTCAGACTTTTACGGAGAGTTGTAAGCTTTATTTTTGGTTACGCCCACACTCTTCAGGCTCTGAGCAGCAAAGGGTAGGGATCATTATCTCTCCCTGATCTTTCCCCAGACTCTCCCTGTCTGACGTCAGTGGAAACATTTTTTCAGACTTTAAATTTATTGTATGACGAACCTGATAAGGCAGCTATTGCTGAGAGTCACTTGAGGTCTCTCCGAGAAATGTTGCACCGAATTCCGAAAGTGGTGCATTTCCTCTGGCTGGAATGATCCAGCGCTGATTGGGACTATCAGAGGATTTGCAAGACGTTTTTGTGAGCTACCCCTAATCTGACACTTTAGAACTGACCATGACCTTAGCCATTAGACTGGACCGACGCCTCGCGAGACAGAGAGAACGCCAGACTCTTCCTCAAATGGTAGTTCAACCCAACGCTCCGCCCCTGAGATCCCTGGTAGAGGATCATCAAGAGGAACCTATGCAGCTCGGAATTACCACGAGAAACCAAAAACGTCTGAGGGGGTGCCTGTTTTAACTGTGGCGAGGTGGATCATTGGCTACAGCAATGTCCCAAACTTCCTTCTTCCAAGAGGGCCCCACATCCTGACCCTCGGAAGGATAAGGTATCTCCTAAGGTGGTAAGAGATAAATTATTGTTACCAATGGCCAATTCTTTTGGCACTCACAAAGGTTCGGGAAAGGCATTTATTGATTCAGGGTCTGCATATAACTTTATCGACCATAGTTTAGCCTTGTCTCTTAGGGTACGAATGTTACCTTTGAAAAATTCTATACATATTATTGCCATCGATTCCACTCCCCTAGTTAGCGGAACGGTGGAACATTGTACCCCTGATGTAACCTAGACTGTGGGTGCTTTGTATTTTGAAAATTGTTCTTTTCTGATTTTGAAAAATTTTCCGGTGGAAATAATACTTAGTATGCCATGGTTACAGATTCACAACCCAGTGATTAACTGGTCCACAGGTGGGGAATGAATTGTGATACCTGTTGTATGCCTGTTATGCCAGCTGGGGTTACTGTTAATTCACTGATTCTCCCAAAATATATCAATGATTTTGTGGATGTGTTTTCCATGTCCAAGACAGACTTCCTTCCCCCCCATAGACCTTATGACTGTGGTATTGACCTTATTGAAGGGTCCAAATACCCTAAGGGTAGAGATGAGTGAATCTATTCGCCACTTCGTAGATTTGTATCGAATCTTGGGATTTTTCAGCTGCGAAGCGAATCTGAATATTAGGTGATTCGCTTCGCTTTTGTACACATTCGCTACGTAGTGTGTCCTATTAATTTTACGCTATTCTACGTATAATTTAGTTACTCTATACGCTGTCGCGTACGAATTCAATTCAGCGATGCAGACTTTCCCCTGGTAGTTACTTTATACGCTGTTGCGTACGAATTTAATTCAGCGATGCAGACTCCTCCCTGGTAGTACCGCCCCTTTCGCCAGCGCGGGAGGATGACGAGGCAACTCAGGAAATTAAGTTGTGCATTTGTGCGCCTCATCCCTTTTTCCCCCTTTTCAGGTTATTTGGGGAGCCCCTTGAAAGAGGGTTTTTTAAAGGGAACCTTTGCTGCTATTTTTTTACCCATTTGGATTACAATTTTACCTATGTGGATTACAAATTGCAACTGAGTTTGGGACTCTGCTCCAGTTCTATGACAAGCGTCAGAGGAAAAGAGACTTAAACGTGTCCGTGAGCATACTAGATAGGTGATATTTAAAATTTTTATATTATATATAATTATATATTATAATAATGTATTTGCACTTTACCATATATGTGTCTCGAATATTCGCTCTGCCTCTGAGGAGTGCACGCCGCGGCCTCTCCTCGTACGTGCCTGCGTATTACGTAATCGCTTAGACAATAGTATGCTGAGATTCGTAAGCTATTTGTACGCTCATGCGTACATCTTCTAAGAAGTTGCGTACATTTTGTAAATGAACGTTTGTTATTAGTGAGCGAATGTTCACTAATAGCACATAATAACATATATTTTGTACGCAAATACAACGAATCTATTCGCCGAATATACGAATTTTAGGAAAAGTTCGGTGAGGCGAATAATTTTTTGAATGATTCGCTCATCTCTACCTAAGGGTCGTATTTACAATCTGTCGGCCCTGGAACGTCAGTCTATGAGGGACTACTTGAAAGAGAGTCTCCACAAGGGTCATATAAGACCCTCTGTATCCCCTATGGGGCCAGGGTTTTTCTTTGTAAGTAAAAAGGACGGTGGATTAAGATCCTGAATTGACTACAGGGATTTAAATAAGATTACCATGAAAAACCGGTATCCCTTGCCTCTTATCCCCGATCTATTTAACCAGGTACTTGGAGCATGTTGGTTCTCTAAACTTGATTTTAGAGGGGCATATAATCTAATTAGAATGAAAGAAGGAGACTAGTGGAAGACGGCATTTAATACCCCTGAGGGTCATTTTGAGTATTTAGTAATGCCGTTTGGTTTAAGTAATGCTCCATCGATCTTCCAAAATTTTGTTGATGATATTTTTTGGCAGTTCATTGGGAAATTCGTGATTGTCTATTTAGACTATATCCTTATTTACTTAGCCGACTGGGATTCGCATGTCTTATATGGTATTGGAAGTTCTTCGAAAAAATCAATTATTTGTCAAAGGGGAGAAATGTATTTTTTCAGGAAATTGCATTTTTGAGCTATAACCTCAATCCTTTATGATGGATCCGGGTAAAGTGCAGGCCATTGTGGATTGGGTGCGGCCTTCCTCTCTTAAAGCGCTACAACGTTTTTTGGGTTTTGCCAATTACTACTGAAAATTCATTAAAAAATTTTATGTCATTGTTAAGCCGCTCACTGATCTTACTCAAAAAGGGGCAGATCTAGTTAACTGGTCCTCAGTGGCTATAGAAGCATTTGAATCACTCAAGAAGTGCTTCATTAATGCTCCAGTTTTGGTCCAACCAGACCAAGAAAGACATTTTGTTGTTGAAGTGGACACCTCTGGGGATGGAGTAGGGGTAGTACTCTTTAAACTAATTTTAAACCTTGTGCTTTCTTTTCACATACATTTTCTCTGGCTAAGAGAAATTACAATATTGGGAACCAAGAGTTGCTTGCTATTAAATGGGCCTTTGAGGAATGGCGTCATTTTTTTAAAAAGGGCCTTTCATCGTGTTACTGTTCTTATAGGCCATAAAAATGTTATGTTCTTATGTTCTTGGAATCTGCCAGACGTTTGAATCACAGACAGGCTAGATTGGCTTTGTTTTTTACTCATTTTAATTTCTGTATTACTTTCAGGCCAGGTAAAAAGTAAAAATATTCAGGCAGATGCCTTATCCCATAGTTTTCGTGCCTTTCAGACTCTTGACTCTCCTCTCAAACCCATATTGCCGGCAGATATTATTGTGGCTGCTACTTCATCTGTCCTGAACACCGAAATTTCTGCGGGACAACACCTGGCTCCGGTTGAATCCCCTAAAGATAAGTTGTTTGTCACTTTAATTTGCATCTCCGGCTTGTGGGTGAGTGTCATAGCTCTGCATTAAGTGGTCATCCCGGCATTAATGCCAACAAGGAGCTCGTTTCTAGGTTTTATTGGTGGCCCACGGTATCTAGAGATGTTCAAGCCTACGTATCTTCTTGTGAGGTTTGTGCTCGGTCCAAGAATCCTAAGACACCTCCGGTGGGTGAGTTGCATCCTCTACCCATTCCTAGTAGACCATGGTCTCACGTGTCCATGGATTTCATCACTGATTTGCCATATTCTGAGAGCAAGACGGTTGTGTGGGTAGTGGTGGACAGATTTAGTAAGATGTGTCATTTTATTCCATTGTCAAAACTGCCCAATACTAAGATGTTGGCCTCTCTTTTCGTTGACCATATTGTTCAGTTGCATGGTATTCCAGAGAATATTGTATCTGACAGAGGCGTTCAGTTTGTTTACGAGTTCAGGAAGGATTTTTGTCACAAATTTAATACCTCCCTGTCGTTCTTGTCTGCCTTCCATTCAGAAACCAACAGTCAAACTGAATGCCTAAATCAATCTCTAGAGCAATAGTTGAGATGTTATGTTTTGGATAATCAACACCTGTAGATGAAATATCTGTCTGTTGCAGAGTTCACCATTAATAATCAAGTGAATTCATCCACTGGTATGTCTCCTTTTTTCAGTAACCTGGGGTTTCATACGCAATTCTGTTCTTTTTCACCATCTGCCTTCTTGGTCTCAGAGGCTAACCTAGTTTTCAAAGAACTGTGCAAAGTCTGGGCCCAGGTACAGTTGAAACTGAAGAAATTCCAGGAGGTTTAGAAGTCTAAAGCTAACAAAAGACCTTCTCAGGGTGTTGATTTTAAAGTGGGTGATAAGGTGTCGTTTTCCACTAAGAATTTACGCATGAAGGTACAATCTAATAAATTTGCTCCTCGATTCATCTGACCTTACGAGATAATGCATATTATTAACCCTTTATCTTTTAAGTTACGCTTGCCTGATTCCTTCCGGATCCACAACATATTCCATAAATCTTTACTTAAAAAATATGTTCCATCTGTTTTTCCTGCAGAAGAGCCTCCGTTGCCAGTAATGGTTGCAGGACAATTAGAACATAAGGTGTCTAGAGTCATTGATGTGAGGAAAGTTTGGAACTCATTTCAGTATCTGGTGCACTAGAAGGGATTTGTTCCGGAGGTGAGATCTTTGGTGCCAGCCAACAAAATGCACACTGACTCCTTGATTAAAGGCAGTCTTTCACCTTTTTTTCACTTATATAACTAACAGCAATGCCCCACGAAGATTGCAGACACATTCCAGACATAACTGTGTGTACTTTGTGTCTGTATTACATGTCACATCTCAGACATAACTGTGTGCACTTTGTGTCTGTATTACATTTCCAGGAAAAGCACTTTTATTCTGCAGGAAAACAGCTCCTAAGTGCCCAGCTGAAAGTGAAACTAAACAGCTTTATCTCCTGACTTGAATTCTAACAGCAATATCTTCTGATATACTGGATATACTGGATAGAATGATTTTGGTATCATTTGAAAGCTCGAAATGCCAGCTTTCAAAAAAGGTCAGAACCATTTTTCTATCTACTACCAATCCCAAGATACAAGCAGCCCTCCCCTCTTCAGTCCGGTTTGCAGCAGCAGCAGAGCTGGGCACTTGGGAGTTGTTTTCCAGCAGAATAAAAGTGCTTTTTCTGAACATGTAAGACACAAAGTGCACACAGGTATGTCTGGGATGTGTATGCAATCTTCTGTGGGGCAGTGCTCTTAGTTATATTGGTGAAAAACAGGTGAAAGACTCCCTTTAAGAGGTTTCATCTGGCAAATCCTGAGAAACCAGCTCCGGCAAGTAAGGGTCTGGTGGCCCCTTCTGAAAGGGGGGTACTGTAACAGGGAGCCGGCAGTGCGCTCCCTCCCTACAGCACCGCCGGTCTCCCAAGTTTATTCAGGAGCAAGGATGCGGCCTGCGGCCTTGTCTCCATGGTGATAAGGAGAGAGGAGGAGCAGCCTGCATCCTCGTATCCCTAGCAACCTGGAGCGGCCTGCATCCTTGTATCCCTAGCAACCTAGGGGACGGGAGGACCCGACGACACATTCTTCACAAGCGTGGCCAGTGTCATCCATCCCCTGAACAACAAGCAGCAGGGGAGCTGAGTTCCGACACCCATGAGCCGGCGCTCAGGTGTATTGAGCTTTCTGATTTGGGTCACGTGACGCTGGCCATGTCACGTGACCCATCTGCTGGGCCTATTTAAACAGGCAGCCTGCTGGCCACAGGTTGCCTGTGATTGGTCTTACTTCCAGTACTTTCTACCTGTGAACTCCTGTGACTAGTGTGTTTAACCTTCGGCTTGTGTATTTGACTTTGTTCTCGTCTCATCCTCTTGTACCTCGTTACCTCTCAGATTTTGACCTCGGCTCGTGTTATTGACCTGTTGGCTCCCCTGGTTTTGACGTGACTTCCTGGTTTGACCTCGGCTTGGTGATTACCCTCTTATTGAGTTCTGTCTTTTGTCTACTGTTTTCTCCCGTTGTTCCCCCTTCCTGTATGCCCCAGCATGTACCTAGGCTAGGGACTGTGGACAAGTTGTACGCCGTTGCCCAGGACGGGCCATGCAAGTAGGTAGGGTCAGTGGTGGGGTTAAGTTCAGTGCTGCACATACCCCTGAATTATGACACTCTGCCATATATGCTGTCACCTGCTAGTGAACCAGGCACACTACGTGAACATAACTGATGCATAACAATAATAGAAATGTACAGTGTTGAAGACCCTGGAAGTAAATACAAAGATGACATTTATTTGAACCATTAGAGACAGTAACGGAGAGCAGAAATGGTAATACCACTCTGTGATATGTGAAGGCCACTACATCCTGGAGTAGTCCTGATGTGGATGCTCAAGGAATGACCACCCAACCTGCCCACTTTGAGTGAGGTTCTTATGTGCAGTGAGTTTGGAACCATTGTGTCAACCTACTGCTTTGTATTTGGTCTAATCCTAAAGTCATTATCCTGGAAATTTCCTGGTATTCACCCGTTAAACCTTTACACAGGGATCTATACTTTGCTGCTGGAGATCCACAAGATCACTACCTTCTGGAGTAGTCCTGATGTTGTTGACAGCTGAACCATTAGGGATCAAAGACAATGGTGTTTAGTGCTGAACGAACAGGCAAATCCATAAAACAGTCTGAATGTCAGAGAAGTCAGAACAGGGTCAATTTGTGATCAGGCAGCAGTGAGGTCATGCAGCAGAGGATCAGAATCTGGAAAGCAGGCAGAAGTCGGTACACAGGCAGACAATTAGATACAGTAAACATTTGCAGGAACTATCAAGCTAGACAACATATTTCTCATTGGGGAAGGCTCCTTAATTACCTCAGGCTTGCTAGCCTTTGGCAGGTTAAGATTATGGTGTACACAGGCTCTCCGTTTGGTCGACAGAGAATGCATGTGTACTTTATGAGCAGACTGGAGAAACTAACCCGGCAAGCTTAGGCCATGGTGTACAGTGGAGGAACAGAAAGGGATTACGGCAGCCTGAACCACTGCTGGAAAGCAGAGGAGGCCCAGCGGGTCGCAAAATCCGAACAAGGACAGGCAGCAGGGGTGAGTATCGCAGTGCCATTGCTGGTTGTGTTAGAGAGTAGTGATGAGCGAACCCGGACCGCCACGTTCTGGAACGTACCAGACATTTTGGTGTCCGTGTACCGAACCCAGATTTTGGCACCAAAGTCCACATCCGTTGGTCATACTTTAAATAAAGCTTGTTGAAAGGCTACAGCGCAGCCAATGAACAAGCGTTTAAGCTGTGGGCACTTGGAAGCCTAGTATTGGCATGGCTGTGATTGGCAGCCGCACCATGTACAGTATGCACCATGCATGCGTAAATGCTGGATCACATGGTGCGCCGCCCAGAGGCGTAGCTAGAGGTTCAGCACAGGGGGGGGCGAAACATACTTGAGTGGGCCCCCCACTTAGTGGCTTCCCAAACGCACGTTTCCAACTTCACAGGCACATACTACTAGTTGTGGTTATAATATTGTATTAGAAAGAGGACTATATAAACTGCTAGATCATCTATGCTGTTAAGTACAGTACAATAGACTTAATACCTACCCTACTCTAAATACTCTACCATATAATGCAGTAAAATATAGGAGTAATAGGATTAAAAAACAACGGGACTCATACGTTAAAGGAAACCTGTCCACAGTTTTTACATCACTAAACTAACAGTCCCCTGCCCCCATCAGACCTCAGATCAGTGTATTTGGCCCCATCAGACCTCAGATCAGCAGAATATGCCCCCATCAGACCTCACATCAGCCTACTGTGCCCCCATCAGACCTCAGATCAGCGTATTGTGCCCCATCAGACCCCAGATTGTTCCCCCATCAGACCTCACATCAGCCTACTGTGCCCCCATCAGACCTCACATCAGCGTATTGTGCCCCATCAGACCTCAGATCAGCGTATTGTACCCCATCAGACCTCAGATCAGCAGAATGTGCCCCCATTAGTCCTCACATCAGCCTACTGTGCCCCCCATCAGACCTCAGATCAGCCCAATGTGCCCCCATCAGACCTCAGATCAGCGTATTGTGCCCCCATCATACCTCAGATCAGCGTATTGTGCCCCCATCATACCTCAGATCAACAGAATGTGCCCCCATCAGACCTCAGATCAGCAGAATGTGCCCCCATCAGACCTCAGATCAGCGTATTGTGCCCCATCAGACCTCAGATTAGCGTACTGTGCCCCCATCAGACCTCAGATCAGCGTTATTGTGCCCCATCAGACCTCAGATCAGCGTATTGTGCCCCATCAGACCTCAGATGAGCATATTGTGCCCCCATCAGACCCTCACATCAGCCTACTGTGCCCCCATCAGACCTCAGAATCAGCGTATTGTGCCCCCCACCAGACCACAGATCAGCGTATTGTGCCCCCATCAGACCTCAGATCAGCGTATTGTGCCCCCATCAGACCAGCTTATTGTGCCCCATCAGACCTCAGACCAGCGTATTGTGCCCCCCATCAGACCTCAGATCAGCGTATTGTGCCCCCATCAGATCTCAGATCAGCGTATTGTGCCCCCATCAGACCTCGGATCAGCCTACTGTGCCCCCATCAGACCTCACATCAGCCTACTGTTCCCCCATCAGACCTCACATCAGCCTACTGTGCCCCCAATCAGACCTCACATCAGCGTATTGTGCCCCCATTAGACCTCAGATCAGCTTAATGTGCTCCCATCAGACCTCAGATCAGCGTATTGTGCCTCCATCAGACCTCAGATCAGCAGACTGTGCCCCCATCAGACCTCATATCAGCCTACTGTGCCCCTATCAGACCTCAGATCAGCGTATTGTGCCCCCATCAGACCTCAGATCAGCCCACCCAGCCACATAGGATTAAAATAAAAAACCTTTCTTACCTGTTCTGCGCTGCGGCTGCCCTCCGGTCCGCGCTCCGCTCTCTTCCCTGGCCCGCGCACACTATGACCTGACGCTGCGTGGAAGAGGGAAGAGAGCAGAGCGCGGACCGGAGGGCAGCCGCAGCGCAGAACAGGTAAGTAAACTTTTTTATTTTAATCCTATGTGGCTGGGTGGGCTGATCTGAGGTCTGATGGGGGTCCCTAAATACAAGTGAGCGCTTCCATAATGGAAGCGCTCACTTGTATTCGCCTGATAGTAGGCAAGGTCATCCTTGCTGGGCCCCCCTGAGTCACTGGGCCCGGAGCCGTCGCCCCCCCCTGCCCCCCCAGTAGCTACGCCACTGGCGCCGCCATTCTGCTCTGGCTAATGTAGGGACAGGAAGCTGCCGCAGGCAAGGAGAGGGTTAGGCCTTTATTCGTTTTAAAAAGTCTCAGGGTGACCTGTAGGCATTAATGATGGGTGCAATACAACTTCTCTGCACCAGTGAAACAGAAATACCATACTCAAAGGGAGTCTTTCACCTGTTTTACACCTATATAACTAACAGTGCCCCACAGAAGATTGCAGACACATCCCAGACATACCCGTGTGCACTGTGTGTCTTTATTCTCTCCTGACTCAATTTCTAACAGCTATATCTTCTGATATACTGGATATAATGCTGTGATTTTGGTATCATTTGAAAGCTTGGAATGCCAGCTGTCAAAATAGGTTTACTATCTGCTACCAATCGCAAGATATGAGCAGCTAAAGCAGCCCTCCCCTCTTCAGTCTGGTTTGTAGCAGCAGCAGAGCTGGGCACTTGGGAGCTGTTTTCCTGCAGAATAAAAGTGCTTTTTCTGAACATGAAATAAAGGCACAAAGTGCACACACAGGTATGTCTGGGATGTGACATGTAATACAGACACACAGTGCACACAGGTATGTCTGGGATGTGACATGTAATACAGACACACAGTGCACACAGGTATGTCTGGAATGTGACATGTAATACAGACACACAGTGCACACAGGTATGTCTGGGATGTGACATGTAATACAGACACAGTGCACACGAGTATGTCTGGGATGTGTCTGCAATCTTCTGTGGGGCAGTGCTGTTAGTTATATAGATAAAAAAAAACAGGTGAAGGACTCCCTTTAATCCTGCTGTTCAGTCTGAGGGTGACCTGTTGGCATTTTTTTGGTGCAATCCTACTCATTTGCACCAGTGACAGGAAAATATAATAATTCATCAGTCTGTTAATTGTGTGGGTAAGATCTACCTATTTTATTGGTTGAAAAAACACTGTACTTGCCACAGTCACAGGGATTTATATTAGCTCTTTAGTTGGTTAACTGGTTCAGTGTGACTTACCAATTTTTTTTGTTCAAAACTCTGTACTTGCTACTGTCACAGAATAGTTATTCAGCCAGTTAATTGGGTTGTTAGACCTACCTTTTTTTTGTGAAAAAAAATTTTGGTTGCCACCGTCACAGGGAATATACAGTGGGGAAAAAAGTATTTAGTCAGCCAAGTTCTCCCACTTACAAAGATGAGAGAGGCATGCAATTGATATCATAGGTAGACCTCAACTACGAGAGACAAAATGAGAAAAATCCAGAAAATCACATTGTACGATTTTTAAAGAATTTATTTGCAAATTATGGTGGAAAATAAGTATTTGGTCACCTACAAACAAGCATTATTTCTGTCTCTCACAGACCTGTAACGTCTTCTTTAAGAGACTCCTCTGCCCTCCACTCATTACCTGTAGTAATGGCTCCTGTTTGTTATCAGTATAAAAGACACCTGTCCACAATCTCAAACAGTCACACTCCAAACTCCACTATAGTGAATACCAAAGAGCTGTCGAAGGACACCAGAAACAAAATTGTAGACCTGCCCCAGGCTGGGAAGACTGAATCTGCAATAGACAAGCAGCTTGGTGTGAAGAAAGCAACTGTGGGAGCAATAATTAGAAAATGGAAGACATACAAGACCACTGATTATCTCCCTCCATCAGGGGCTCCACGCAAGATCTCACCCCGTGTGGTCAAAATGATCACAAGAACTGTGAGCAAAAATCCCAGAACCACACGGGGGGACCTAGTGAATGACTTACAGAAAGCTGGGACCAACGTAACAAAGGCTACCGTCAGTAACACACTATGCCGCCAGGGACCAGTGCCAGATGTGTCCCTCTGCTTAAGCCAGTACATATCCAGGCCTGTCTGAAGTTTGCTAGAGAGCATTTGGATGTTCTAGAAGAGTATTGGGAGAATGTCATATGGTCAGATGAAACCAAAGTAGAACTGTTCGGTAGAAACACAACTCGTCATGTTTGGAAGAGAGTGAATGCTGAGTTGCATCCAAAGAACACCATACCTACGGTGAAGCATGGGGGTGGCAACATCATGCTTTGGGGCTGTTTCCTTGCAAAGGGACCAGGACGACTGATCCGTGTACATGAAAGAATGAATGGGATCATGTATCGTGAGATTTTGAGTGAAAACCTCCTTCCATCAGCAAGGGCATTGAAGATGAATCGTGGCTGGGTCTTTCAGCATGACAATGATCCCAAGCACAACGCCAGGGCAACGAAGGAGTGGCTTCGTAATAAGTATTTCAAGGTCCTGGAGTGGCCTAGCCAGTCTCCAGATCTCAACCCCATAGAAAACCTTTGGAGGGAGTTGAAAATCTGTGTTGCCCAACGACAGCCCCAAAACATCACTGCTCTAGAGGCGATCTGCATGGAGGAATGGGCCAACGTACCAGCAACAGTGTTTGCCAACCTTGTGAAGACTTACAGAAAAAGTCAGTCCAAAGCTGATGTTTGTTTCCTTCCGGAAAGACATTTTAAAAAAGGTCACATTCCAACCATGAAGAGAACTTATTTTTCTACCTGGTTTCACTCGGGTTCACATAATAATGATTCAAAAGGAGTCAGTGTAGGCATCAGTAAACACACTCCATTTAGTTTGATAAACGTATAGACTCTGAAGGC
This sequence comes from Rhinella marina, assembly GCA_900303285.1. NCBI lineage: Eukaryota > Metazoa > Chordata > Amphibia > Anura > Bufonidae > Rhinella > Rhinella marina. Next base: position 25,983 of record ONZH01010403.1, read on the forward strand.
CGATACATATTCCTCAAGGGGAAGGTTGGGAACCACTTAGTGACTTTTAGGAATCTGTACGCCCCTAATAGATATGATCTCTTACTTCACCTCCCTCAAAATATCATTAAAATTAAACAACTGAGAATATTTCCAGTTGAATGACAACAGCGAGGTATCCACACAGACATTATGGGAAGCACACAAAACACATGATAGGGGACATTTCATTCCCTTGGCTGCTTATACCCGGAAACTCAGAAAAAAGAAATGGTTTCCGTTCTGCAACAGAAATTAGCCCGACTAGAATGTCTTCATAAAAAGTCGCTAGCTTCTGTCCATTTAACCGAATTATCAGCCTTACGTACCGAATTTGAAGAACATACTAAACCTACATTCTGCTAAATCATATCTCTGGCCATAGACTCCTTTTTACAGTCCCTGAATCTCCCTGAACTGTCCTCTGAACAGTCTGCCCTTCTGTGCTCTGACATTTCCTCACAAGAAATTAAAACTGCTATCAGAAATACTCCCAAAAATAAAATCCCTGGACCAGACGGCCTATCCTACTTTTATTACTATACCTTTCTGGACACCTTGCTACCTTATATAGGCAAACTTTATAATGAAATACTAAAAGGGACTCCATTCCACAATCAAACCCTCTCAGCTAGGATTTTCATTATACATAAGGAAGGGAAAGAGCCTGCCCTTTGTGGTAATTATCGCCCAATATCCCTTTTCAACGTAGATCTAAAGATTTATGCAAAATATTGGCCACTCATCTACGCTCCTTTTTACCAAATATCATAGGCCCAGATCAAGTTGGCTTTATCCCTAAAAGAGAAGGTAAGGATAACATATACCGAGGCCTTCAGCTTATCTCCTACTCAAAACTCAATTCAACACCTCTAGTCCTTCTCAGCACTGATGCCAAGAAGGCGTTTGATAGGGTCAGTAGGCAGTTCCTGGCGGCTTCTATGGCAGCGTTTAATATTCCTGATATGTTTATTGCCGCGGTATTTTCAATGTACAGGGACCTTACAGCCAAAGTTCTGGTTATTGATCACTCTCTCTTAACATATCTAATGGAACCCGTCAGGGCTGCCCGCTGTCCCTCTTTTAATCACAATGGAAATTATTCTCCAAAAAATTAGATCAAATCCACATATACAAGGGATCTCATGTGGAGCAGTGGAGCACAAAACGGTGGCCTACGCTGACGATAACAAATCCAGCGGACTCGCTTCCCATTATTGAACAATATTGGTGGATTTTGAAGATATATCTAATTTTAAGGTTAACATGGGTAAGTCCTAGATCCTTTAATATCATACCCACTACGTACTAACTCTCCTTTCAATTGGTCACAACCTTATATAAAATTTCTAGTTGTTAATATTTCTCGGAATCTATCCCACTCATGCAAAAACAATTTCCCTCCGCTGCTTCAGAAAATAACTCAAATACTATCGACATGGTCCATTCTATATGTTTCCTGGTTCGGTGGTAAGAATATAGCAAAATGTCTGATGCGGCCAAAAATCACCTACTACAGGCATTACCTATCCACATACCCAAAACGTTTTTTAATGAAGTTTGAAAGGATTTTCTCTAAGTTTATTTGGAAAAATAAAAGAACACATAAATGTGGTGGTATTGACCTCCCAGACACTGAAGACTTTTGCCATGCTATTTATCTCAGTAGAATTGTTGATTGGTTTCATAAAACCTCTCATAAACGTTGGGTCTCCTTCAAGGAGTACATGCTCCACATATCGTTACGGAAAGGAATATTCCATAGTTTCAAGCAAATACAGTCCTTTAAATCCCAAAACCCACTTACTTCAGAGACTTAGCAGATTCGGTCTATTAGCCAGGTGCAAAAATGATGTATGCCTTTTCCTTCTCCTCTCATGCAAATTGGAGATTTACAGCTAGATTTTGACCCTCATGTGAATAGCAGTATGGCAATGTCCATCCGAAATAATTCTACCTCCATTGACACTTTCTAGACCTAAAATCTCTTCCATTACTTCTGGACATCCAAAATAAGCTGAACCGCCCATCCTTCTCCACATTATTACATAAACTCCTTTCTACGGTCAAACTGTTGAAAACTGACATGGATCTAACTTGGTCATTAACATGGTTTGAAACTTTGGGGCAGCGGTCCCTGACCCCCTTCCTTATTCAGTCAGGTTCTCTCCCAAACAACCAATCAGATTTTACCTTTAATTTTTCAGAGCTCCACACATGACCTCAGCCCCTCATATAAGGCAAACATTTGGTGGCCAATAGTGGTGGCATCTGAAGGAAAAGCTGTCATTGACCTCTCCAGTATGACCATTTCTGCTATCTTTATCTATGGATATTTTTTGATATTATGACACTGCTATCAACGTGAGTGACTCCTAATGACCTCTCTGTTACAACCAACAACCATTTATAAGGGTGGAAAGTTGAGAAGTGGTAGTTTTCAGAAATACTACCAGTGCCACGAGCGTCACTAGAGAGACAACGGGAGATTAGGGAGTTAAATAAGTGGCTCAGAGGCTGGTGCAGGAAGGAAGGGTTTGGGTTCATGGAGAACTGGGCCGACTTCTCTGTCGGCTACAGACTCTACAGTAGGGACGGGCTGCACCTTAATGGGGAGGGTGCAACTGCCCTGGGGGAAAAAATGGTTAGACGGCTGGAGGAGCTTTTAAACTAGGATCTGGGGGGAGGGTGGGTGACCATACTAATAAGGGGGTAGATAGTGTAGATAGAGAGTGGGTCATAGGAAGGAAAAGTGGGGGGTTAGTGGGGGCTGGGGTTAGTAAGGAATGTAGGGAGAAGACTGTGCAAAACAACAACCAAAGTAACCCAAGAAGCCCGGATATTCATTTCATAAGTAATAGTAAATTGACAAACGGGGTAAAAAATATACATAGACCTCTTAAGTGTATGTACACTAATGCCAGAAGCCTAACTAATAAAATTGGCGAACTGGAATTAGTGATGTGTGAGGAGGACTGTGACATAGTGGGAATAACTGAGACATGGCTGGATGATACCTATGACTGGGCAGTTAATGTACAGGGTTACAATCTTTTTAGAAACGATCGTCAAAACCGGCGAGGGGGAGGGGTCTGCCTTTATATAAAGTCCTGTCTAAAGCCCACAATCCGGGAAGATATAAGTGAGGGACATGAAGATGTGGAGTCACTGTGGGTAGAAATAAATGGAGCCAAAAACAATAATAAAATATTAATAGGAGTTTATTATAAACCACCTAATATACCAGAGACCACAGAAAATCTACTTCTAAATGAAATAGAAGAGGCGGCAAAACATAATAAGGTCGTTATTATGGGGGACTTCAACTACCCAGATATAGACTGGGAAACTGAAACCTGTATATCTCATAAAGGAAACAGGTTCTTGGAAATAACCAAAGATAATTACCTTACCATTGCCAACTGGTTCAGGACCCGACTAGAGGGACGGCCATACTGGACTTAGTATTAACCAATAGACCTGACAGAACAACAGATGTGCAGGTCGGGGGACACCTGGGAAATAGTGACCATAATATAATAACCTTCCAATTGTCATTCAAAAGAGCGTTTCTTCAGGGAGGAACAAAAATACCAAACTTCAAAAATGCTAAATTTAGCCATCTAAGAGAGGCCATAGGTCTAACTAACTGGGACAAAATCCTCAAAAATAAAAATACAGCCACAAAATGGGATATTTTTAAAAGCATCCTAATATCTAATTGTGAGAGGTACATACCATATAGGAATAAAAGGTTAAGGAACAAGAAAAACCAATGTGGATAAATAGAACTGTAAAAAAAAGCAATAAATGACAAAAAGAAAGCATTTAAATCACTAAAACAGGAGGGGAGCAAGGAAGCATTGAAAAACTATAAGGAAAAAAATAGAATTTGTAAAAGACAAATAAAAGCAGCTAAACTAGAGACTGAAAGACTAATTGCTAAAAGAGTAAAACTAACCCTAAAATGTTCTTCAATTATATAAATACTAAAAAGTATAAATCTGAAGGTGTCGGCCCCTTACAGAGTAGTGAGGGGGGAGTAGCAGAGAGCGATGAGGAGAAAGCAAAACTCTTAAATATTTTTTTTCTCCACTGTATTCACTGAGGAAAATAAACTGTCAGATGAAATGCAGAATATAAAAGTGAATTCCCCTTTAAAAGTGTCCTGTCTGACCCAGGAAGAAGTACTGGGGCGTCTTAAAAAGATTAAAATAGACAAATCGCCAGGACCGGATGGCATACACCCACGTATCCTAAGAGAATTAAGTAATGTCATTGCCAGACCCTTATACTTGATATTTAAGGACTCTATACTGACAGGGAGTGTTCCACAGGATTGGCGCATAGCAAATGTGGTGCCAATATTCAAAAAGGGTCCAAAAACAGAGCCCGGGAACTATAGGCCGGTAAGTTTAACATCTGTAGTGGGTAAACTGTTTGAAGGTTTTCTAAGAGATGCTATCTTGGAGTACCTCAATGAAAATAAGCAAATAACTCCATATCAGCATGGCTTCATGAGGGATCGGTCGTGTCAAACCAATTTAATCAGTTTCTATGAGGAGGTAAGTTCTAGACTTGACTGCGGGGAATCAATGGATATCGTATATCTGGACTTCTCCAAAGCATTTGACACGGTACCACATAAAAGGTTAGTATATAAAATGAGAATGCTTGGTCTTGGAGAAAATGTCTGTATGTGGGTAAGTAAATGGCTCAGTGATAGAAAACAGAGGGTGGTTATTAATGGTACATACTCAGATTGGGTCACTGTAACTAGTGGGGTACCACAGGGCTCAGTATTGGGCCCTATTCTCTTCAATATATTTATTAATGACCTTGTAGAAGGCTTGCACAGTAAAATATCAATTTTTGCAGATGACACTAAACTGTGTAAAGTAATTAACACAAAAGAGGACAGTACACTGCTACAGATGGATCTGGATAGACTGGAGGCTTGGGCAGAGAAGTGGCAGATGAGGTTTAACACTGACAAATGTAAGGTTATGCATATGGGAAGGAATAATGCAAGTCACCAGTACATACTAAATGGTAAAACATTGGGTAACTCTGACATGGAAAAGGACCTAGGAATTTTAGTGAACAGCAAACTAAGCTGCAGAAACCAGTGTCAGACAGCTGCTGCCAAGGCCAATAAGATAATGGGTTGCATCAAAAGGGGCATAGATGCCCGTGATGAGAACATAGTCCTGCCACTTTACAAATCACTAGTCAGACCACACATGGAGTACTGTGTACAGTTCTGGGCTCCTGTGAACAAGGCAGACAGAGCAGAGCTGGAGAGGGTTCAGAGGAGGGCAACTAAAGTCATAGCTGGAATGGGTGGACTACAGGACCCAGAAAGATTATCAAAATTAGGGTTATTCACTTTAGAAAAAAGACGACTGAGGGGAGATCTAATAACTATGTATAAATATATCAGGGGTCAGTACAGAGATCTCTCCCATGATCTCTTTATCCCAAGGACAGTAACCATGACGAGGGGACATCCTCTGCGCCTGGAGGAAAGAAGGTTTGTTCACAAAAATAGAAGAGGATTCTTTACGGTAAGAGCAGTGAGACTATGGAACTCTCTGCCCGAGGAGGTGGTGATGGTAAGTTCAGTAAAAGAGTTCAAGAGGGGCCTGGATGTATTTCTGGAGGGTAATAATATTACAGGTTATAGTTACTAGATATGGGTTGTTGTTGATCCAGGGAGTAATTCTGATTGCCTGATTGGAGTCGGGAAGGAATTTTTTCCCCTAAAGTGAGGAAAATTGGCTTCTACCGCACAGGGGTTTTTTGCCTTCCTCTGGATCAACTTGTAGGAAAACAGGTCGAACTGGATGGACAGAGGGCTTTTTTCGGCCTTATAAACTATGTTACTATGTTACTATGTTAAGTGTATTCATTTATGCAGTCCTTTATTGGAATAATTATAATTGTTATCATTGTGGACGACAGACACAAGATATTGTGCAATATTTTCTTATATGTTTTTGTAAAGCTTCATCTCTGACCCCATAGATCACCGGACTGAGGAATCTGGGCACACATGTGAACAAAACATAGTTTGAAACGCTTAAGTAATACATGTAATTCTTTACATAGATCTCTGTTAGGTTGGAGATGAAGGAGGCCATACATAACATGAGTTGGAAGGCATGGAGCATCACAGTTTTACCAGCTTTAAGGGCTGAAGAACGTCCAGAACCGACCTTCCTGGCAACCAGCATGACATTAATGTAGGTAAATACAATGATCAAGGCCACCATGGTGAAGCTGACAATATTGGTGAAGCCTCTAATCATGCGTTGTACAGGGTTTATCATCAATAATGAACCATCACATAAGACATAAACAGAATATGAGGTTCTTTCTGTTGAGTAGATCCCAGTCATGAAGTTTGCGATGCTTAGAGAAAACCCTATGACCCAGATCACAGAAATTGCATATTTAGCTCTCTTTGGTGTACAAAACTGTAAGTGTCTCAGTGGGAAACATATGGCTATGTAACGTTCTAGAGACATGACGGCCAGGTTGTATGGGGTCACTCGGAAGGAACAGGAAGCAATGATATTAATGATGAAACAGACAGCCATAGGGACATATACAGAATGCATGTAAGATACTATAATAACATTTCCCAAGATGATATATAACGTGTCATTGATGAGCATGTGGGTGAAAAGAACGTATCGAGGGTTCTCCTGCATGTGAGGAGTGGTGAAGAAGACCTTCAGCATAATGGCGATGAAATAGAAGAAGAAGAAGAAACACAAAAGGGACGTTATCAGAAAAGCAGTTCTGGTGACATCATCAACCTTTCTGGTATAAGAGAACATCAGAGTAACATTCTCAGGAGCAGGAGTGAAATGCTGCATTGGAAAATGGATGGTGGCAAGTCTTCTAAATCTCACACAAGCACGTGACAGTGCTGAGCTTGTCAGACGTCTAGAATACATAAATATCTGCATTATAAAATGTCCATGTTCCTGGTGACATATTACAGTCCCTCAATGTGCGCAACTTGGGGCCATGTTTTGGTGCTCAATATGACGCTCATTTTTGGATGGAGAATGATCTGTAGTTTTCCGATTCTTGTGGACTCAAGTAGAAAAAAACTCTCAATGTGCCTTGTTGTGAACACACAGTACAGCTCCGATAACTTCTACAGGTAGTATATAACAGCCCCACACAGCTCAGAGGTACTGTGTGGCCTTGAAGGGGTTGTATCATCTCGCT
>ONZH01010404.1:0-17633 GCA_900303285.1 Rhinella marina
GATCTGCTGCATTTCAGGGAGAGTGTTAGAGTCTGGATTTAGTTCTCTGGCAGGAGTGATATCAAAAAAACCAACAGCCCTTCTAAGGGCTACAATACACTTTTTTTTTGTCTCTGGGCTGGCTGCACTAGGAGTGCAGCTATCGCATATATAACTTTTTTTTATTGTTTTAATCTCAGTGATACAAATCCATTTCATACAGCTGTGTGGAACCATTCTGTGTGTCACAGTTCAGACTGTCCACTCACCACAAACCACAATCCGTAATTTCTGTCCAGGTGACCCATACTGTACGTCACGTAATCAAATACGGTCTTTTGCTTTCACTGATACAGCTACATTACAAAAATCTCTGTGCGACATTTGTCTGGATTGCAGTCAAAATAGCCACAGTCAGCAGGGGCTGAGTTTGCTCTCTGATATTTTCTGCACGTCACGTTAAAAAAACTAAATATATTAAAAAAAATATAAAAAAAATAAAAATAAAAAAAAATAGTTTTTTTGTTGTTTTATCTCAGTGATACAAATCCATTTCATACAGCTGTGTGGAACCATTCTGTGTGTCACAGTTCAGCTGTCCAGTCACTCAAAATCCGTATTTTCTGTCCAGGTGACATTCTGTACGTCACGTAATTAAAAGGTCTTTTGCTCTCACTGATACAGCTACATTAAAAAATCTCTGTGCGACATTTGTCTGGGTTGCATTAAGCAGACAAGTCTGCTAATAATAGTTTCAGTGTAATTGCTCATACTGCGTAATAATTTTCTGTCCAGGTAATTTTCTACGTCTCTATATCCTTATATTAACTTGTTCTGATTGAACAAGTTTGTGGGTTTCAGTACAGCAGGCCCATTTTTTTTTTGTACATATAATACACTTATACACAGAAAATGTTGAACAACAGGGCTAAGGGTCGAGGAGAGGGCGTGGGCGTGGGCATTCAATTACTGCAGGGGCAGAGGCCGGGGTCCTGGGCAGGGTGAGACAGTACCTGCTGATGAGGAAGCGGGACGCCACAGAGCTACACTCCCTAGCTTCATGTCTCAACTTACAGGGACACGTGGTAGAGGACTGTTGAACACCACAACAGTGCGAAACATGTGATGTCCTGGATTGCGGACAATGCTTCAAGTAATTTGTCCACCAGTCAGTCTTCCACGCAGTCCACCCAGGTTACCCAAGGGAGCACTCCTCTGGCTCCTCCACCTCAACCTCCTTCCCCCCAGTCTGCCCCTTCCCAGGAAAATTTGGAATGCGATCCGGCATACTCTGAGGAACTGTTTTCTGGACCCTTCCCATAGTCACAAACACTTCTCAGGTTGCTGATGACCTCTTTCCCGATGCCCAAGTTTTCCAACTGTCGCAGTCTGTGGGTGATGATGATGACATTGTTGACTTAGTGGAAGAAGTGTATAAAGAGGTGTCGGACGATGAGGAGACATGGTTGTTAGACAGTGGTGAAGTTGTTGTCAGGGCAGGAAGTCCGAGGGGGGAGCAGACTGAGGAATCGGAGGATGACGAGGTGACTGACCCAAGCTGGGTTGATAAGCCGAGTGAAGACAGTGCTTCTGAGGCGGAGGCGAGTGCTGCACCAGAACAGGTTGTAAGAGGCAGTGGTGTGGCCAGAGGGAGAAGCAGGGCCAGAGCTGGTGCATCAGCAGCAACTGTTTCACGTAGTGAAGCTCCCGTGGCGAGGCCTAGATGTTCGCAAGTCTGGAGGTTCTTTAAAGAAAGTGAGGATGACCGACGGACTGTGGTGTGCAACCTGTGCCACACCAGGATCAGCAGGGGTGCCACCACTACTAGCCTAACCACCACCAGCATGCGTAGCAGGCATATGAGTGCTAAACACCCCACTCAATGGAACCAAGGCCGTTCACCTCCTGCGGGTCCCACCACTGCTCCTTCCCCTTTGTCAATCGCTGCCTCTGCTAGTCAACCCCCTGCCCAGGACCCCGGCCCGAGCACCTCCAGACGGAAAACCACACCTTCGCCTCCACGATCCTCCACAGCATCCACCAATGTGTCCCAGCACAGCCTTCAGCTGTCTTTACATCAGAGACTGGAGCACAAGAGAAAATACAGTTCCACCCACCCACATGCCCAAGCCCTCAACGTCCACATCTCCAAATTGCTGAGCCTGGAGATGCTGCCCTATAGGCTGGTAGAGACCGAGGCCTTTCGCAATCTCATGGCGGTGGCTGCCCCTCGGTATTCGGTCCCCAGCCGCCACTATTTTTCCCGATGTGCCGTCCCAGCCGTAAACCAGCACGTGTCACAGAACATCATCCGTGCCCTGACCAACGCTGTTTCTGAGAAGGTCCACCTAACCACGGGCACGTGGACAAGTGCTGCCGGGCAGGGACACTATATATCATTGACGGCACATTTGGTTAACTTGGTGGAGGCTGGGACCGAGTCTGACCCTGGGGCCGCTCATGTACTGCCCACACCGAGGATTGCGGGGCCTACCTCGGTCACGGTCTCTCAGACGTACTATGCCTCCTCCTCGACCCCTCCTCCACCTCCTCCTCCGAATTACCATCCGTGGGCACGGCGCCTTCAGTCGGTAGCTCTAGGCGCAGCAGCAGTGCCGTGGGTAAGTGCCAGCAGGCGGTGCTCAAACTGCTGAGCTTAGGTGACAAAAGGCACACCGCCCAAGAGCTGTTACAGGGCATCACGGCGCAGACCGATCTGTGGCTGGCACCGCTGAACCTCAAGCCAGGCATGGTTGTGTGTGACAATGGGCGTAACCTGGTGGCGGCTCTGCAACTCGGCAGACTGAAACATGTGCCATGCCTGGCCCACGTGTTCAATCTCATAGTCCAGCGGTTCCTCAAGACATACCCCAATCTGTCTGATTTGCTCACCAAGGTGCGCCACATCTGTGCGCATTTCCGCAAGTCGACCACAGATGCTGCCACTCTCAGGGCAGCGTAGCGCCACCTACAACTGCCCGCTCGCCGACTGTTGTGCGATGTGCCCACAAGATGGAATTCGACATTAAACATGTTATCCAGAGTTTACCAGCAGCGCAGAGCGATTGTAGACTGCCAGATGTCAACTTCCACCAGAACTGGTAGTCAGGTCACTCAGATTCCTCAAGTCTACAATGAGGAGTGGACGTGGATGTCTGATATCTGCCAGGTGTTGACCAACTTTGAGGAGTCAACACAGATGGTCAGTGGCGATGCCGCCATTATCAGCCTCACCATCCCGCTGCTTTGCCTGTTGAAAAACTCACTGCTCAGCATGAAGTCGGATGCTTTGCGCTTATCAAAAGAGACGGTGGAGGAAGATACGTCGCTTGATTGCCAGAGCACCCTCCGGTCTGTTTCTCAGCGCATATCGGAGGAGGGGGATGAGGATGAGGAGGAAGAGGAGGAGAATGTCGGCGAGACAGAAGAGGGTACCAGTGCTCAGTCCTTCTTAACTCTTGAGCGTGTATGGGCTGAAGAGGAGGACTTGGAGGAGGAGGAGGAAATGGAGAGTCAGGCCAGTGAGGAGAGGGAATTCTTGCGTGTTGGGACTCTGGCGCACATGGCAGACTTCATGTTAGGCTGCCTATCCCGTGACCCTTGCGTTAGAAGCATTTTTTCAAACACCGATTACTGGGTGTTCACTCTCCTGGACCCACGGTACAAGCAGAACCTTTCCACTCTCATCCCTGCAGAGGAAAGGAGTATGAGAGTGAATCAACATCAACAGGCCCTGGTGCACAAGCTGAAACAATCCTTCCCATCTGACGCCGCTAGCGGCAGAGGGCATGGTTCTGTGGGCCAAGTAGCGGGGGAGAGGAGGCGAGCAGGCAGCTTGTCCAGCACTGGCAGGGGAACTCTCTCCAAGGCCTTTGCCAGTTTTATATCACCCCAGCAAGTCACTATCACCTGTCCCCAGTCTAGGCAGAGTAGGGGGGAGCCTTACAGAAAGACCTCCGGAAAAATTGTTTGGAGAGAGGGCCTGTAGGTGGACCTCCGGAAAAATTGTTTAGAGAGAGGGCCTGTAGGTGGACCTCCAAGGCATACAGCGCCAGTTCAGGCAACATGTCCAGCTTTGAAACCCAGTAGTTGTATGGAGCAGAGTGATCAGTCCGGACGTTGGTATGGTCAGCTAGGTACTCCCTCACCATCTTTCTGTACAGCTCCCCCCTACTGTGCCTAGATTGGGGACAGGTGACAGTGTCTTGCTGGGGTGACATAAAACTGGCAAAGGCCTTGGAGAGCGTTTCCCTGCCAGTGCTGGACAAGCTGGGTGCTCGCCTCCTCTCCCCCGCTACTTGGCCCACAGAACCATGCCCTCTGCCGCTAGCGGCGTCAGATGGGAAGGATTGTTTCAGCTTGTGCACCAGGGCCTGTTGATATTGATTCACTCTCATACTCCTTTCCTCTACAGGGATGAGAGTGGAAAGGTTCTGCTTGTACCGTGGGTCCAGGAGAGTGAACACCCAGTAATCGGTGTTTGAAAAAATGCTTCTAACGCGAAGGGTCACGGGATAGGCAGCCTAACATGAAGTCTGCCATGTGCGCGGGTGAGTCCCAACACGCAAGAATTCCTTCTCCTCACTGGCCTGACTCTCCATTTCCTCCTCCAAGTCCTCCTCTTCAGCCCATACACGCTCAAGAGTTAAGAAGGACTGAGCACTGGTACCCTCTTCTGTCTCGCCGACATTCTCCTCCTCTTCCTCCTCATCCTCATCCCCCTCCTCCGATACGCGCTGAGAAACAGACCGGAGGGTGCTCTGGCTATCAAGCGACGTATCTTCCTCCACCATCTCTTGTGACAAGAGCAAAGCATCCGACTTCATGCTGAGCAGTGAGTTTTTCAACAGGCAAAGCAGCGGGATGGTGAGTCTGATAATGGCGGCATCGCCACTGACCATCTGTGTTGACTCCTCAAAGTTGGTCAACACCTGGCAGATATCAGACATCCACATCCACTCCTCATTGTAGACTTGAGGAATCTGAGTGACCTGACTACCAGTTCTGGTGGAAGTTGACATCTGGCAGTCTACAATCGCTCTGCGCTGCTGGTAAACTCTGGATAACATGTTTAATGTCGAATTCCATCTTGTGGGCAAGTCGCACAACAGTCGGTGAGCGGGCAGTTGTAGGCGGCGCTGCGCTGCCCTGAGAGTGGCAGCATCTGTGGTCGACTTGCGGAAATGCGCACAGATGTGGCGCACCTTGGTGAGCAAATCAGACAGATTGGGGTATGTCTTCAGGAACCGCTGAACTATGAGATTGAACACGTGGGCCAGACAAGGCACATGTGTCAGTCTGCCGAGTTGCAGAGCCGCCACCAGGTTACATCCGTTGTCAAACACAACCATGCCTAGCTTGAGGTTCAGCGGTGCCAGCCACAGATCGGTCTGCGCCGTGATGCCCTGTAACAGCTCTTGGGCGGTGTGCCTTTTGTCACCTAAGCTCAGCAGTTTGAGCACCGCCTGCTGGCGCTTACCCACGGCACTGCTGCTGCGCCTAGAGCCGACTGAAGGCGCCGTGCCCACGGATGGTAATTCGGAGGAGGAGGGGTCGGAGGAGGAGGCATAGTACGTCTGAGAGTCCGTGACCGAGGTAGGCCCCGCAATCCTCGGTGTGGGCAGTACATGAACGGCCCCAGGGTCAGACTCGGTCCCAGCCTCCACCAAGTTAACCCCAATGTGCCGTCAGTGAGATATAGTGTCCCTGCCCGGCAGCACTTGTCCACGTGTCCGTGGTTAGGTGGACCTTCTCAGAAACAGCGTTGGTCAGGGCACGGATGATGTTCTGTGACACGTGCTGGTTTACGGCTGGGACGGCACATCGGGAAAAATAGTGGCGGCTGGGGACCGAATACCGAGGGGCAGCCACCGCCATGAGATTGCGAAAGGCCTCGGTCTCTACCAGCCTATAGGGCAGCATCTCCAGGCTCAGCAATTTGGAGATGTGGACGTTGAGGGCTTGGGCATGTGGGTGGGTGGAACTGTATTTTTCTTGTGCTCCAGTCTCTGATGTAAAGACAGCTGAAGGCTGTGCTGGGACACATTGGTGGATGCTGTGGAGGATCGTGGAGGCGAAGGTGTGGTTTTCCGTCTGGAGGTGCTCGGGGCCGGGGTCCTGGGCAGGGGGTTGACTAGCAGAGGCAGCGATTGACAAAGGGGAAGGAGCAGTGGTGGGACCCGCAGGAGGTGAACGGCCTTGGTTCCATTGAGTGGGGTGTTTAGCACTCATATGCCTGCGCATGCTGGTGGTGGTTAGGCTAGTAGTGGTGGCACCCCTGCTGATCCTGGTGTTGCACACCACAGTCCGTCGGTCATCCTCACTTTCTTTAAAGAACCTCCAGACTTGCGAACATCTAGGCCTCGCCACGGGAGCTTCACTACATGAAACAGTTGCTGCTGATGCACCAGCTCTGGCCCTGCTTCTCCCTCTGGCCACACCACTGCCTCTTCCAACCTGTTCTGGTGCAGCACTCGCCTCCGCCTCAGAAGCACTGTCTTCACTCGGCTTATCAACCCAGCTTGGGTCAGTCACCTCGTCATCCTCCGATTCCTCAGTCTGCTCCCCCCTCGGACTTCCTGCCCTGACAACAACTTCACCACTGTCTGACAACCATGTCTCCTCATCGTCCGACACCTCTTTATACACTTCTTCCACTAAGTCAACAATGTCATCATCATCACCCACAGACTGCGACAGTTGGAAAACTTGGGCATCGGGAAAGAGGTCATCAGCAACCTGAGAAGTGGTTTGTGACTCTGGGAAGGGTCCAGAAAACAGTTCCTGAGAGTATGCCGGATCGCATTCCAAATTTTCCTGGGAGGGGGCAGACTGGGGGGAAGGAGGTTGAGGTGGAGGAGCAAGAGGATTGCTCCCTTGGGTAATGTGGGTGGACTGCGTGGAAGACTGACTAGTGGACAAATTACTTGAAGCATTGTCCGCAATCCACGACATCACCTGTTCGCACTGTTGTGGTTTCAACTGTCCTCTACCACGTGTCTCTGTAAGTTGAGACATGAAGCTAGGGAGTGTAGCTTTACTCCCTCATCATCAGGTACTGTCTCACCCTGCCTAGGACCACGGCCTCTGCCCCCTGCAGTAATTGAATGCCCACGCCCACGTCCTCGTCCTCGACCCTTAGCCCTGGTGTTCAACATTTTCTGTGTATAAGTGTATTATATGTACAAAAAAAAAATGTTATTACATACCGTGCAGTATGGAGCAATTACACTGAAACTATTAGATTAGGCAGACTTGGTCTGCTTAAGTGCAACCCAGACAAATGTCGCACAGAGATTTTTGTAATGTAGCTGTATCAGTGAGAGCAAAAGACCTTTTTTAATTACGTGACGTACACAATGTGTCACCTGGACAGAAAATACGGATTGTGGTTTGTGGTGACTGGACAGCTGAACTGTGACACACAGAATGGTTCCACACAGCTGAAATGGAAATGGATTTGTATCACTGAGATAAAACAACAAAAAACTTTTTTTTTTTTTTTATTTTTTTTTTTTTAACGTGACGTGCAGAAAATGTCAGAGAGCAAACTCAGCCCCTGCTTACTGTGGCTATTTTGACTGCAACCCAGACAAATGTCGCACAGAGATTTTTGTAATGTAGCTGTATCAGTTAGAGCAAAAGACCTTTTTTAATTAAGTGACGTACAGAATGTGTCACCTGGACAGAAAATACGGATTGTGCTTTGTATATAGGTGGATAAGTTAGAGCAAAATTACATATGTTATTACGTACCGTGCAGTATGGAGCAATTACACGGAAACTATTAGATTAGGCAGACTTGGTCTGCTTAATTGCAACCCAGACAAATGTCGCACAGAGATTTTTGTAATGTAGCTGTATCAGTGAGAGCAAAAGACCTTTTTTAATTAAGTGACGTACAGAATGTGTCACCTGGACAGAAAATACGGATTGCGCTTTGTATATAGGTGGATAAGTTAGAGCAAAATTATGTATGTTATTACGTACCGTGCAGTATGGAGCAATTACACTGAAACTATTAGATTAGGCAGACTTGGTCTGCTTAAGTGCAGCCCAGACAAATGTCGCACAGAGATTTTTGTAATGTAGCTGTTTCAGTGAGAGCAAAAGACCTTTTTTAATTACGTGACGTACAGAATGTGTCACCTGGACAGAAAATACGGGTTGTGGTTTGTGGTGACTGGACAGCTGAACTGTGACACACAGAATGGTTCCACACAGCTGTATGAAATGGATTTGTATCACTGAGATAAAACAACAAAAAAACTATTTTTTTTGTTTATTTTTTTTATATTTTTTTCTATATATATATTTTTTTTTAACGTGACGTGCAGAAAATATCAGAGAGCAAACTCAGCCCCTGCTTACTGTGGCTATTTTGACTGCAACCCAGACAAATGTCGCACAGAGATTTTTGTAATGTAGCTGTATCAGTGAAAGCAAAAGACCGTATTTGATTACGTGACGTACAGTATGGGTCACCTGGACAGAAAATACGGATTGTGGTTTGTGGTAACTGGACAGCTGAACTGTGACACACAGAATGGTTCCACACAGCTGTATGAAATGGATTTGTATCACTGAGATAAATCAATAAAAAAAATAATTGTTATATATGGCGATAGCTGCACTACTAGTGCCAGCCAGCCCAGCCAGGAGACAAAAAAAATGTCTTGTAGCCCTTAGAAGGGCTATTGGGTTCTTTTCAGATCACTCCTGCCTAGCAGAGAACTAAATCCAGTCCCTAACACTCTCTCAAACGCAGCCGATCTGTCCCTAACGACATCCAGAAAGCATCTGAGCCGAGCACCGCGGGCAGTCACTAGTATATTCCAGGGTCACCTGATCAGGCCAGCCAACCCCTGCTATCGACATGTAAGGGCCCCACGTGATGCTGGGTGTACCGCAGAGTCTCCTGGCTTGTGATTGGCTGAGTTTATAGGCAACAAAAATTCAAAATGCGGGAGATGCCATTTCCTCGAGCATGGCGAGATACTTGTCCGAGCAGCGAGCACTTACGAGTACCCTAATACTCGAATGAGCACCAAGCTCAGACGAGCATGCTCGCTCATCTCTAGTCATGATGTATGCAAAAATGCAGCTTTGCATGGTGAAAAAACAATGAAAAGTTTCAAAATGCTTAAGATTACATTCTTTACATAGATTACAAGTGAATTTAAATCTCATTTACAAGTAATAAAAGTTTCAGGACGGACACAGCAGCTGGGGAAGCTCATTAAATCTTGAGGGCGC
Source organism: Rhinella marina (assembly GCA_900303285.1). Lineage (NCBI taxonomy): Eukaryota > Metazoa > Chordata > Amphibia > Anura > Bufonidae > Rhinella > Rhinella marina. The sequence continues at coordinate 9,235 of ONZH01010404.1, forward strand.
TGAGTTATCGGCTGATTACATGGGAGTACTTTGTTATATAAAGAAGCCTTTTCCTGTTATGTCTACAGTTGATAAGAAGCAATAGAACAGCAGCCTGGTTACTGGTTCCTTAATATGAATGCATTCAATCGCGCTCCGGGTTGGGCCCCATGGTTCCCTAGATGTCTAAAATTTGGATGATTAAAATCTCTGACTGAAGTTTTAGATTTCTTTAGATTATAAGTGTAAGCAAAGGAATATATCACCAGTAGTAATTGCCTGTATCTTGAAATTATATTTACACCCACCTGAAAAATGAAAACTATTCTGAAAGCTTTTGCCAAATTAACTGAGGTCCACTGCACAAAAGTTTTAAGGTGTGTTCTCATCTATAATGTTATGGCATATGCCCGTCTCAACCAGAAATGAACCAAGGTCCTTTTGGCTTTTTCCCTCCCCCAACCTGCTGTGCAAGGTACTGCAATATAGCTCAATTCCAGCATTGTGTTATAAGGAGCATTAACTGTTGTATCTTCAATAAAATGCACACACTATTAAATCCAGGGATATTTTTTATAAAGACCACCCAATTAGTAAAGCCACAATCAAAGTGGTCTTATTTAGAGATTCCTAATAACCTCAGGGTAAAAAATTTAATTGCTTCCTACTTGCACTTAATATCAAACCCCAGGACATGGACAATCATAATCCCTAAAATCTCTACTGTAAGTCTTTAAGGAAACTGATGACTTTTCATAGTATGACGACCTCAGGGCCAAGCAACATGCGGTAGGGGAACTTTCTTCTAAATAATATGCTAGAAAACCAAATGTATGACTCACATTGAACATAATCATTCACCTTACGCTAATACTTTGACATTTTCACACAATGTCTAATACACATTATTTCATGTAATTGCGAAGAACATTAGGGTAACCTAATCTTGTTTTTCATGAATTTCACATATGCACTGTAAATCATTTTATTATCCAGACTTATGTAAACTATAAGAAGTGTAAAGATTAATAACTGAAGTGGAAGTATGTGTAAAATGAAAGTATGGAGCAATCAGTTTAATATATTCAAAGAGACTAAAGCTCAAAATAAGTCAAGTAAAGGGGTTGTGCAGTAATGTAAAAATATATAACCATGATCCATAAAACTAGCTACTTACTAATGATAACTGTTTTTCAGTTTGGGTCCTATCTGCTCCCTCAGGCCTTTGGTCATATGACAGTATATTGCAGACAATTCAATGATGCATCATGATGCCTCCTCTTCCCATGTTTGACTGTATCCTCTTATAGCCCTGCCTCCTTAGATGGAGCAAGCAAACACAGTTTTCCATTTCTAACCCTGCCTTTTAAATAAAGGATGGCTGTAATTTAGCAAAGCGCCTTCCCGACAGGAGTATCTTACATGGGTTGAAGGTGTTGTCAGCTCCTCATGATATTGATGACCTATCCTCAGGATAGGTCATCAGATCGGTGGGGGTCTGACACCTGACACCTTCACTGATCAGCAGTTTGAAGGAACCACACGGCTCCATGCAAGCGCTGTGTCCCCTTCAATGCTATTCTGCACTGCCACCACATTCATTGTACATACATTGTAGTGCTGGTTACAGGGTAGCAGGACACATCGCTTTTATGAGTGGCATGGCTCCTTCAAATAGGGAATATATAAAGCCCAAACTGAAAAAATAGTTATCATTAGTAGATTACTAGACACTATTGTCTCCTCCACTCCTGGTTTTGGCTCATAATCACTGACTGTGTGAATAAGGTCTTATACTTCACCATTTTGCTGGATCAATTTCTGGTTTGGGCTCCAAAAAACTGGCATTAAAAACTGCAGTGGCATTTTTATGTGAAAGCACCTTAAATGAATTATACTATATGGCAACTGTTTAAACAAAAACTTTTTTGATCTCTTTTTACCAGGAACAATATTTTCAAGTAATTTGGCAGCAGCCGTAAAATGTAGTCCGGCATAAACATCACATTGTCTGAGCACAGTCTAATGGTAGAAATCAGTAATAAAATCAGAACAGACTTGCATTAGAGATTAGATTTATTAAATTTATCACATTACACATTTATCAAACATATTGTACATGCAGCCAACTAGATCATTAACACTATAGGAAAATGTATTGACCATTCTTAGCAGCACACTCCCCTGGCGTAGGATACGCAAAATTATTTAGAGGTAATATAGTAATTCTGGTGCTCCAGAAAAAGAAATCTATAGAAGTAAGTAGAGATGAGCGAAGCGATTCGTCGATACGTTGATTCGTATCGAATCTTGGGATTTTTCACCTGCGAAGTGAATCCGAATATTAGGTGATTCGCTTCGCTTTTGTACGCATCGCTACGTAGTTTGTCCGCTAAATTATACGCTATTCTACCTATAATTTAGTTACTATATACGCTGTTGCGCAGATTTCTCCCTGGTATGTAACTCTACACCCTGTTGCGTACGAATTCTATTCAGCGATGCAGACTCCTCCCTGGTAGTTCCGCCCACTTCACTTGCGTGCGAGGAAGACGTGGCAAGTCAGCAGAGTAAGATGGCGACAAGACAGCGAGGTCCTGACTGGGGAAGCATGTTGTGGGCAGACGACCCCTATGAGGAGAAGAAACCGGAGGAGATCTATCTCTCACAACTCAACAGGAAGTCGAATGAGGTGCCTGCTGAGGTGGTGACTCCACTGGCTGACAAGGCGGAGGTGGCAGGAGTTCCTGCTCCGCCGCGCAAGGACTACTCCTTACGCCAGAATTTGATGGTCCCTGAGGCTGTCACCCGGAACGCCCAGACCCTCTGGGAATATAAAAAGCTGGTGGAGGAGTGGGTGGTGCAAGTTTTGGAGCACCCACGGTCTGGTGACCCTAAGCTGGAGCGCCGAAGGGGAACCGTTATTTGGTTCATCGTGGAGCGGGGAGTCGGTTTCATCGGCGATGAGGAGATGGCGGAGGAATTATATGTTAACCGCCGTTCGGTTAAGCGGCTGTATCTTCCACCCGTATGCCACAATCTCCACGCAGGGGATTACGTGGAGTATACCCCCATGAAGAGCCTCCAAGGCCCCTTTGCTACTGGGGTGAAAATCTTAAAGCGACCACTACTCCTGCAGCGTTCCCCCGGAAGACTGGAAGTGAGGAGGCCCAGGCCGCAGAAGAGGCTTGTGACCTTGAGACCTTGAGATTTGAAGAGAAATCCCAAGGTCAGGATCAGCCGGAACCCCTGATTCCTGATTTGCCGCCACCGCCACCGATACCACCGATCCTTCATGTTGGACAGATGACCACGAACACTTTCGTGTACCATCCAACTTTGGTACAGTACCACTACCAACTGCCATGCCCATGGCAGTTGCAGGCCGCACAGTCCGCCGCTCGTGGAAGACCGTTACCATTACCGTTACGGCTGGAGATTCTGTCACCTGGTATGCCGGCAGGAGGATCTGGCCACTACAGAGTGATGGGCAGGGCCAAAGTTACCACTGCCTTTGCCAGTGTGACAGCCCAGTCACCAAGAAGACCATCCTTGAGAGGTCGGCGGGGGTCTGCTGCCGCAGCCAGGGCCGCTTTCATGTTGAGGCAGGAGCGCCCTCTCATGTCCTTTAGCTCCAGCAGCAGTGAGGAGGACCTGCTGGCCTTTAAGTAATTCCAGCATTTTTTATGGGAGCCACAACATGGACTTATCCTGAAGGGTGGGCACTAGTTGGCCCTTGTTTTTAGTTTTGTTGCCCCGTGTTTGTCCTCACCCAGATGGCCATGGATTGTTACGACTCCTCCCATCAAAAAAAAGTATTTTTTATCCAAGTTGCGCTTATGTGCGCCTCATCCCTTTTTTCCCCCGTTTTCAGGTTATTTGGGGAGCCCCTCGAAAGAGGGTTTTTTAAAGGGAACCTTTGCTGCTATTTTTTTACCCATTTGGATTACAATTTTGCCTATGTGGATTACAAATTGCGATTGAGTTTGGGACTCTGCTCCAGTTCTATGACAAGTGTCAGAAGAAAAGAGACTTAAACATGTCCGTGAGCATACTAGGTAGGTGATATTTAAAATGTTTATATTATACTTATAATAATGTATTTGCACTATTTACCATATATGTGTCTCGAATATTCGCTCTGCCTCTGAGGAGTGCACGCCGCGGCCTCTCCTCGTACATGCCTGCGTATTACGTATTCGCTTAGACAATAGTACGCTGAGATTCGTAAGCTATTTGTACGCTCATGCGTACGTCTTCTAAGAAGTTGCGTACATTTTGTAAATGAACGATCATTATTAGTGAGCGAATGTTCGCTAATAGCATATAATAACGTATATTTTGTACGCAAATACAACAAATCTATTCGTCGAATACATGAATTTTAGGAAAAGTTCGGTGAATGTTCGGCAAATAATTTTTTCAATGATTCGCTCATCTCTAAAGTAAGGCAGCTGGCAAAGATTTCTGGTCTATGTGTGCCAGTTATCTGACAGATATGTCGTTAAATGAGTCAGATCTAAGGGATCATGCTTCCCCTACCTACACCCAACCAACATTTTGTAAAAATGGTGAAGATGATGTCAAAGCGCAAAATATTTTGGTGCAAAATGACACTTGCACCAAAAGTTGCGATGTTTTTTTTACATTAGTTGGTGCACAAAAATGATACATTTCCTCTATGTCTTCATTATAATATCTCTGTAAGCAAGGCATAAACTTTTACATAGAATAATTCTATATGTAACGTAGTGTTACCATACATCTAGTATCCTAGGTACAGAATTAATCTATTGTCATCAATGTCTACAGTTTTCAGTAACAGAACACAGTGTGAATGTTATTTTCCTATACTACCTTATCACTCAACTAAATTATTCAAAAAAAAATTATTTAAGGGCAAAATACAGATTTTAGTCAAAATTAGACTAAAGGCCCCTTTACACTGGCCAATTTTGCAGGGGATTGTTGGGAAGGAAGCGTTCTTTCCCAGCAATCTCCTGCTGGACAGTATGGGGAGAAGTGATCGCTAATGCCATTGCTCATCCCTATACAGACTCGTTTACCAGCAGCAGATGCTGTTTATACTGCACAATGAGCTGCTGGCAAATGGTGATTTTTTTGACTGCATGAATAATGCAATTACCAGATGAATAATAATCGTTTTGCTCATTCATCGGGTAATCGGCAACACTTTTACACCGCCAGATAATCGCTAACAGAGAGATAGCATCACACAGGAAATTACTGCAAAAGACAGTTGTAGCTGTAAAAAAAAAAAGCCACTCTAATGGGATTGATTTGTAATTCCAGCCATAGCCCATGAAAGTGAGGGGCAATGTTTCTAAAAAATAAAGATAAAAAAAAATAGCTTTTTTCAATATCATACAACTCAAGATATTACTGTAAAGGTGAACAGAATAGGAAAAGATTGGCAATATTGGGCAATCAGTCACAATAGTAAATTGTATTTGCCAACTGTATATACAGTCATTTTCTATTATTGTAAGAAAATAAGATCTTGGCATCTCACCAGCCTGCAAGCACATGGTTATTCTCTATTATTGAAATTTCTACCATTATGAACAGAAGATAGTTAATAATAGAACAGGGTAAAGATTTCCACCACATCTCCATTATTGGAAGTCTATATTATACCAGTGAAGCAGCAGACACTCTGTTTTTCCTTCCATCTGTGACCAATGATGTCACAGAGAATTTTTATATATGGTAATATATTACAGGGCACTGTCAAGGTACAGAACCTTGCCTTTGATAGACACCAGCACCATAACCAGATTATGATGAGGTGAGATTGCCTGTTTTCTAATTCTAGCATAGGTGTGCACTGATAGGGGCACCTATGGGTGAAGTCAAATGTGAATGGTGTTTAAGAAGATGGGCGGGCATCAACTGTTACAGTTGAATGTACGCTGCACTAAGTACTACTTAAAAGGTTATCCTACCATAAATATTATACTTGTCTGATAGGTCATGGAAAACTTGACCAGCTAGTTACATACTTTTTATACTATCCCAAAATGTTCTTCTGATTCCCTTACAGAATGTCCACCTAAGGCTAGATTCACATCTTTGATGGAAATGCAGTGTTAATTTATCTAGCAGTATTCACGATGGAAACCCATTATTGTGAATAGGATTTGTTGGGTGCTACCGGTGTTCAGCATATGTCGGATCAGGAAGTAAACCTAGCCTAATGATGTCCTGCCTAGTGCTGGAGAAAATCTGCTTCTAGTGAACGCTCTAATTCTTATTGGCTGGCCTGGAAAATAGCAGGAATCATTCTGCAGCCTGCGTACCAGAGGATCCATGCATGGGACTGAGTATACATGTCTACAATTCACATTAGGTGAAAGGAATTCTGAGAGGGAAATAAAAACATCAGGAGGCATCATGACAAGTATGTAACATCAATATTTAAGTGATTTCAAGTGAAAAATAGTTATGTAACAGAACCACATAATATTTAATGGTAGGTCAAACCCATTAATGACTGACACTGCTTAAAGGGGTATTCCCATCTCACAAATGTAGTTTGTATAGTTAGATATAGCCATACCAATATTATTACTAATAGAATATATTTATATAAAATGTACCGTTTAGAAGATTTACTTATTTGTATATCCATTGTCCCACACACATCAGTCAGGCTGTTGCCCCTAGTTACGACCACCGCAGCCATGTAGTAGTTGTGGCCGGCTTGATCCTGTTCAAACCCGCTCTGAGGTAACTGCTGTATTGTGAACGCACATTGCATGAGCATGAGGAGACACATCTTAGGGTTGTAGCATTTTTGTCTGCGCTTCCAAAATGCAGAGAAATGGATCCTGTTCCAAGATCAATTCATCTCTATGGAGCAGGATCCATTTATAAAGTCTGCGTTTTAGACAGATCCTGACCATTGTGTTTTGCACTGGTAGCATCCAAAACGCAGATGTGAAAGTTCCCTAAGGGGTTGTTCACATATCAGTTATTTGATCAGTTATTTCCATCAGTTATTGTCAGCCAAAACCAGGAGTGGACCCTAAACAGAGATCAGGTATAATGAAAAGATCTGCACCTGTTTGGTGTTTTTGACCCGCACCTGGTTTTGGCTCACAATAACTGATGGCAATAACTGATCAAATAACTGATACTTGAGCAACCCCTAAGATGTGTCTGCGCATGCTCATGCAATGTTACCTCAGAGCAGGTTCGAACAAGAGCAAGCCGGCCACCATTACTACATGGCCACGGTAGTCGTAACTAGGGGCAACGGCCTGACTGATGTGTGTGGGAAAATGGATATACAAATAGGCAAATCTTCTAAACGGTACATTTTATATAAATACATTCTACTAGTAATAATATTGGTATGGCTATATCTAACTATACAAACTACATTTGTCAGATTGGAATACCCCTTTAAAGGCTATGTAAACCTTCAGAGACAATTTTTGTTTATGATTGCATTTTACTAATTTTTGGCAAAAAAATCATATTTTCGATTGGCCTTTATTAAAAATATTGAGCCATTCTGTCACAAAGGGTTAACTATTTTTGTGTGACTGATACTTTCACTTTCATCTAATAACTCTTATCTCTAAACTACTGAGAGGTCATAAACAGTAGAATTTCTATAAATGCTTGTTAGCAGTCATTCTTGAGACATTTACTATAATTTCACCCCTTCTAATCCTATTAGAATACATTATCTTAGCTTTCACTCTGATCCCATGTCTGCCATGATCTCTGCTATTTCATGTGATCTCCTCTACACATTTGACTGACAATCAATTTATCTGGTTTAGGTCAGATCCAGTGGCGTGCTACCGGGGGCAGGGGGGGCGACGGCTCCGGGCCCAGTGACTCAGGGGGCCCCAGCAGGATGACCTTGCCTTCTATCAGGCGAATACAAGTGAGCGCTTCCATTATGGAGCGCTCACTTGTATTTAGGGACCCCCAACAGACCTCAGATTCAGCCACCCAGCCACATAGATTAAAATAAAAACTTTACTTACCTTTTTGCGCTGCGGCTGCCCTCCGGTCCGCGCTCTGCTCTCTTCCCTGGCGGCGCGCACATGACCTGACGCTGAGCAGTGTGCGCGGGCCAGGGAAGGAGAGCAGAGCGCGGACCGGAGCAGCCGCAGCGCAGAAAAGGTAAGTAAAGTTTTTTATTTTAATCCTATGTGGCTGGGTGGCTGATCTGAGGTCTGATAGGGGCTGAATGAGGTTGATGGGGGCACAGTCTGCTGATATAGGTCTGATGGGGCACAGTCTGCTGATCTGAGGTCTGATTGGGGCAAAATACGCTGACTTGAGGTCTATAGGGGCACAGTAGGCTGATATGAGGTCTGATGGGGGCACAGTCGCTGATATGAGTGATGGGGGCACAGTCTGCTGATCTGAGGTCTGAT
>ONZH01010405.1:0-33040 GCA_900303285.1 Rhinella marina
GCAGACGCAGATGAGGTACTGTGGCCTTAATTAATGACAGAAAAAATATCAACGGATGTCAGGTATATAGGATACAGAAAGTATTAGAATGCTCCAGCTGTGCAGGTGGCGTTAAGGTTAGGCCGCCTTGCGCAATATTGTAGCCAGATATCACAATAGCCCTTAAAATCTTTTTGGGGTCTTTTGAGCAGAAATACTAGCCCTGCCTAGCCAATTTCTCTCGCTACACTATCTGTCCCTCCTTTCAGCAGCTCTACCTGACTCGGTCTGAGCCGGTCACATGTCACCGGCGCTATATAGCACCCGATGACGTGTTCCCGGCCAGCCAATCAGTGTATGTACAGTGAATGCCAGTATCTCCCCGCATGCACAGCGTGGTCCCAAGCACCGCCATGCTCGGCCAAATACCATATTCGCTCAACTCTAATATTATTATATGTTGGGATATTTGTGCTTTTTCTTCTGTATTTAGTTTTCTGTACCATCAGATGGGGGCTTGTCCTGCCATCACTTGTCACTGAATTCTGTCTTTGCCACCAAAACCCTTTTAAAATTTAGCCTTTCTTCACTTATTTTATAAGGTGTATCTTGGCTGACGACGGGGTAAATGCATTGCCATTACATAAACACATTGTCCTATCTTTTCTCCATTTGTCAAAATGAATGTGGCATGGATTTGTGAGGAGTTTTTGTACACCTGCACTGAGACTGATGAACAGATTTCCCATTGCTGACAGTGGCTACAGTGCTCCCTCAAGATACAATGGACTCAGGATACAAGATTTTCAATATGCAATGTTTTTTTCTGACCCATTGTAAGTTAAAACTAGACTCAACATAAAATGTCTCAGACTCAGATCCAACCAATCAAGGCCACTTTTCTGGTAAAATAGCTGTATTAGTAGCTAGTTAGCAGCTATTCCTGACTGTTATATGTAAGGACTTGTCATCTGTTTTAGTTATCAGCTTATTTTTCTTGGATGACATGTTGGGACTTTGGAACCAATTATTCAACTGGTTGTAACATACAATGCTCGTCCTGGAACCAATTAATATTGTAACTAGAGAGACCACTGTATTTATTGCTGGCCTGATCATTCCATTGTCCCTGTCTGCCTTTGGTGATGTACTGTACTCTACTATATGGCAGCAGTTACTGCTTCTATTACTGCCACTACAATTACCCCTACACAGCCACATATCTACTGCCTTGTCTGTTTGGTTCCATGCTATTCTGCTACTTCTACTATTGCTGCCACTATTACCTCTACCAATGTTGGACTGGGGTGTCTAGAGCCCACCAGTAAAATGTATTTTGGATATATTTAAACAAGATGCTACAAGATGATTAATTATGGGGGGGTCCCTGTAGCAACTTTGAGAAGTTAGGTCCCTGGGAAAAGAGGATATTGACTTGTGGCTTCTGTACCTATAAGTCATCTCTGACACTTATAGACATCATTTTTGGACCGCTTGTTCAGAAAAATTCACAGCTTTTTCCCGATAACACTGTGTGTGTTCAAACACCACCCTGTACCATTAAGGGACACTTTTTAGATTTTTTTTTTCAATTTTATTTGTATTTTTCAAACAGGTTTTATTTTAAACTGTCAAACATAATTTTACTCATCGCTATATATATCAATGTGACTCTAAAATAATTTGTTATTGCTGTCATTGCAGTAAAGAGCTTAAAAAAGTGATGAGGAGAGAAAGAAATTTTGAAAAAAATTAAAAAGATAAAAAGACAAAAGAGGCCAATTATGAGTTGACCAATTGGAGCAAACTTGATTTCAGTAGAATCAATTCAGAACCAATTTCTTACAATTGGACCTGAAGCAAATTTCAACAAATTTGGCCATTTCTACTATAAATACAAAAGTAAACTGCATTTACTAAAGTGTAAACTATCAGGAATATAAACTTACTGGTTGTAGAAATCTGAAGTTGTATGACGTAAGGTCTGGTTTAAATCATCAGTATCCATCCTGAATTCACACCTTAAAAAATGAAAATAATCAACAAACCTAAAAAATAAACATATTGTGGGTCATTTACTATTCAGAAATACGCCTATATACGGCATATTTCTGCCTCAGATTGTGGCGCCAAGGTTATTCGTGCTGAAATCTGTGGCTGCTCATTCCAGGTCTAAAAAAGTGGACGTTGTGTCGGCAGGGAACAGGACGGGCCGGCAGGCTAGTCTTATTCATCATTTTATTCATCATTTTCTGTTCTAGGCAACTTTCGCACTTGCGGTAGCCTTTTCCAGCAGGCTGCTCCGGCGGGGATCTGTGTTACCACTAGTCCACCATTCTGCTGGAAGCCCGCTCAGTCCCCATCATGTTCTAGTTTTTCTCCGGCCTCCTCTCGGCTTGTTTGCCGTGCTAGTGCCATATAGTGAATGGGGCAGGAGCAGATTCCGGAGGCACGATGGACTAGCGGTAGCACAGATCTGGCAGGCTGTTCCCCCGCAGGAACAGCCTGCCAAAAAAGGCTACCACAAGTGTGAAAGTAGCCTTAGACATAGAAAATGGTCTAAATGTAAGACAGCTAGGAAGCTGGCTTACATTTAGGCCGGCGTCTCTTCATAACTTTGGAGAATCCACCGCCAGCTATAGGGATTATAAACGCCAGTCTTAATAAATGACCCCATTTTTGTTATTGAATTATTAAAGGAGTTTTCCTGGATTTCAATGTCAATTACCTATCTTAAGAAATTAAATGTTTCCTTTCATGGTGGCTGCTTAAAATGGCTGATTTGTAAAGGTGTCGGGTATCAGATCCCCAATAATCTGATATTGTTGATTTATCCTAATGATGGATCATAAATGTTAAAATCCTGTTGGATAACTCTTTAAAGGAGACGTGTCACCGGAAGTTTTTTTTCTGCCAGTTAAAACCAGATAGCGAACATATATCTCTTTTTACTAATTTGTTTTTATTTTCTGATTGCATTTTATTTTTTACTCTATTTCCTGAACATGATTTGAAGGGGCGGCCATCTTGCCTGAGCTGCTCTTAACAACAGTTAGAGAGCATTTTTAAAAAAATTGCTTTACAGCAGTCACATGGGTCATAGACACAATAGACATCATTAACTTATGGTTTCTAGGCTCTGTGACCTGTACAGAGGTCAGGAAGGAGCTGATAAGCGGTGATATCACTGATGAATGTTGGGTCCAAATAGGTGCTGTCATTATAATCCTACCTGTAATGATAAGGAGATAACTACTGTAAAGAAATCTGTACAGACAAAGAAGTCATGCCTACTGTTAGGAATAGTGGCCAGTGCAAAAACAACAGGCTTTTATGTTTTGTTTTGTTTTTTGTTTTGTTTTTTAACATATTGACATAGAAAATTAAAAATAACATAATCAAAAATCCTTTAAGAACGTGTTTAAAATAAAAATGTGATTTAAACAACTTAGTAAGTCATTTTCTGATGACATATTTCCATTGAGCATATTTGTCTTCACTGCACACTGTGCATGTACCTCATGTCTGTCCAATGTAAAAATTGAAGAATGAAGCAGCCAGGTAAAGGGTGGTGGACACACTTTATTCAACCCCAACCACGTTTCAGCCCATATTTTTTTTATTTATTTATTTTATTTATTTATTCATTTATTTCATTTTTTGGGGGGTGTTTATTGGCTATTTACTGAAAATGATGATGCTCAGTTATTCATCCTTTCACTTTCCTACAGATACCAACCCGCCAATGTATAGAGCATCGTCAATGCATCCTGTCATGGCTACTGACTGATTGCTTGGTCAATGGTAACATATATATATATACATTGGAGAAAAATGTATCTGATATTATTACTGCCCCTGAATCTCCTTACCTAAACGTGTTTCCTCTCTAATTGTTCCCCATATGTGTGCTGTAAGAATAAAATAGAAACCACGAGGGACATTTATCAAATTGGATGTGTATGTTTTGCAGCATTTTTTGTGCTGTTTGATCAATCTTTGTACCATGTGATCCTCGCCACTTTTCAAAGTGGTCTTTGTTTAATAGCTGAAACTGAGATTAGACCTGGATTATGACTCATTTACTATGCACAACTGATGCAAAAGTTGAAAAACTGTTGCAACCTACACCAGTCAACCCCCTGGTCTTCTTTTACACATATAGGTGTAAATCATATTGGGTTCACAGTCATACCAAATATATTATTAATAGGGATGAGCGAATCGACTTTGGATGCTTCATCCAAAGTCGATTTGCATAAAACTTTGTTTTAATACTGTACTGAGCGGGAGTTCCTTTACAGTGTTAGAATGTATTGGCTCCGATGAACCGAAGTTATTTACTTCGTAAAGTCTCGCAAGACTTTGTGTCATAACTTCAGAAATCCTTGATACCGAACTCGGAATTGGTTCCAAGGTACCACTTGGAACCGAACCCGAGTTCTGTATCAAGGTTTTTTACAGTAAAATTGAATTCCTGAAGTTATTAACCGAAGTCTCGCGAGACTTTGCGAAGTACAGTAATAACTTCGGCTCATCAGAGTCAAAACATTTTTTTGCAAAACAAAGTTTTATGTGAATCAACTTTGGATGAAGCATCCAAAGTCGATTCGCTCAACCCTAATTATTAAGATACAAGTTCATACATTGGGCACAGGCACACAAAGCAAAGACAGACTTAAAACTGACAAAAAAACAACCTCAAATGATAAATGTCCCCCATAGTTTTTTTGTCATTTCTTGGTTATAAGAAAAATTCAAAAGTTAAAGTCTATAAAAGCTCATTGGTAAACTCTGGATTCAGTATAGATAAAATCTAAATCAAACAAAAAATAGAAATTATAATGAAAAAGTTGTGGTTAAAAATGATTGAATAATTCAATTATAAGTTACATTTCAAATTTTTATAGCAAAAGTTATAAAAATTCTTCATTAATTACACATTTTTTGCTATTATTAATAATAATGTGAATTTAATTTAGAATTTCATTGATTTCTTACCTCTCTTCTTTCTTCTACTTTTATGAAGGCAGGATTCTCAGGTCTTCTGTTATGCTTCTTCTACAATAACAGAAGTTATCTGTTATCTGTTATAAGACACTTATGTGACTGTATTCTATTGTAGTGTGTGACTCCTTGGTTGATTGTATATTAGGATAAATTACATATACATTTAAAGCTATAGACTGAATCCTGAGCTTTCAATGCAAAACTGCACATAATAAATAGCAAATACCGTTATGGAGTAGATTAAATAAAATAATATAATATGTTAGGAAAACTAAGCAAGTAAAGCAGGGTTTAATGAATCATGTTGAGAATTTAGAGCTGACCTGGCTCCAGATACATAACGTATTTTTTGTTTTATAAGACGCACTTCTGTTTAGTAAAATTCAAGGAAACAGTTACTTTGTAACAATTAGCTCAATTACCCAATTAATCATGGCTTAAACGTCCTAAAATACGATTGGTTAGGGTATATTAAGCTAATTATCTACATATATTTTGCAGTCCGCAATAACAAATCCGCAAAAAATACGGATGACATCCATGTGCATTCCGTATTTTGCAGAACCGAACAGCCGGCCCCTAATAGAACAGTCCTATCCTCGTCCATAATGCGGACAATAATAGGACATGCTGTATTTTTTTGCGGAATGGAAAAATGGACATACGGAAACGGAATGCACGCAGAGTAACTTCTGTTTTTTTTGGGAATCTATTGAAATAAATGGTTCCGTATACGGTCCACAAAAAAAAATGGAACGGACAAGGAAAGAAAATACGTTTGTGTGCATGAGCCCTTACTCTGTTTAAACACACCCACTTTCCTTTATTAACCATTTCAAACTTAACTTTCTATTTCATTTTATTACCTTTTAATAAATCTTTCAATTCTTTCCATATACACTTTTCCTTTGCTAACCGTTTTCTACATCTACATTCCTCTCCTACAAATCATTAATAAATTCTCACTATAACTGCTATGCTACCCATTATCAATAGTTCCTCCCTATAGCTGCTATCCTACCTGTTAATATTAATAAATCCTTGCCCATCACACAGAATAAACAGACAGTAACACAAATCTATAAGCCAAAAGCCAGGTGTGCAAGCCAACAACCTATCCACAAGACACGTACAATCACCATACCTTACAATGGCAGCCTTATGCACAATGAGACATGCAAGACCAGCCCTTTTTTTCCCCCCCTTAGACGGGAATATTTACAATCAATCACTCATAAACGTTCCATCCCATCATCATCAGAATTTATTACAAAATTTCTTATCAAGTTCACTAACTTTACATAACCAATAACAACGACCAATCCACCAGATCTACACATTTTTTCACCTTCCATATTCCTTCTGCGTCTACAGCCCCCTTTCTTTTAGCATCCCACAAGTAACACGTATACAATTTCTCTAGTACCACCCTTACACTCATGGGCGTAGCTATAGGGGGGGCAGAGGTAGCAGTCGCTACCAGGCCCAGGAGCCTGAGGGGGCCCAAAGACCCTTGTGCCACATAAGTAGACACTGGTATTATAGAAAGTCCACGCTGGGAGGGCTCTATCATAGATTTTGCACTGGGGCCCAGAATCTTCACAATATACCTCTGGCTGGAGGGAAGGGGTTAGGTTAAGAATTTGGCATGGGGGGTGTGCTTCCCATAGGCAGCATGAAGGCTATGTACTTCCCTCCCCTGGCCACAAAGCACTGAGGGAAGGGGGGCCCAAGCTGAACTCTTGCACCAGGGCCCATGAGCCTTTTGCTACGCCCCTGCTTATACTATCTTTCACATCCCATAATACTTTTTTCAAACACGCCATAAACAGCCACAGCACTCTTTCTCTCTCCCCACTAAATCCTAACCCAAACATCATTACCTCAAAATTCTACCACGTCTTTACAGAACCTTCCTAACCTCTTAATTACTTCTATAGCATACAAACAATTTCAAAAAAGATGTACCATATTTTTCGTCCCATAAGACACATTTTTTACCCAAAAATTGGGGGTGAATGCTAATGAGTGCTTCCATTCTGGAAGCGCTCATTAGCACATGTGGACCAGGAAATGATGAATAATCTGTACTCACCGGTTCCTGGTCCTCTGCTCGGCTGTCGGCTCTGTGACCTCACTGCACAGCACAGCCGGCAGGAGGATGAAAACAGAGCGCAGGCCGCAGCGGGTGGTGGCGGGCGCTGGCGTCCAGGAGCAGGAAAGGTTAGTGTTGTTTTTTTTTTTTTAAATTCTATATGAGGCAATATGGGGGCTGAAAAGAGGCTGCTTGGGGGGCTATGAGGCTGGGGGGCTGATATTAGGCTGCTGGGGGGCTATGAGGCTGCTGGGGGGCTGATATGAGGTTGTTGGGGGGCTATGAGGCTATTGGGAGGCTGATATGAGGCTGCAGGGAGGCTGATATGAGGCATATGGGGGCTGATATGAGGCATATGGGGGCTGATATGAGGCATATGGGGGGCTTATATGAGGAATATTGGGGCTTATATGGGACTTATGGGTACTTATGAGAGGCATGGGGCTCTTATCTGAGGTCTGATTGGGGGTTATTCACATTGGGGTCTGATCTGAGATCTTATTGGGGGTGTTATTAACATTGGGGGTCTTATTGGGGCTGTTAGCTGAGGTCTGATTAACATTGAGGGTCTGATTGGTGGTCTGACCAGAGGTCTAATGAAAAATATTTTTTCTCTTATTGTCCTCCTCTAAAACCTAGGTGCGTCTTTTGGGCCGGTGCATCTTATAGGGTGAAAAATACGGTACTATGTTTTCCTTCTCACTACATTCATGTATTGGACACTCCTGGCTCCGTACTAGTCTTCTTTTCTTCTGAAATTCTCTCACTGGTAGCACTCCATGTAACGTCTGTCACACTATCTCACTCTGCTTATTAGTCATACCATTCATTCTCACCTTTTTCCATACCTTCTTCACATCACAGCCTCTCACCAGATTTATATCACATTTAATTTTTTTTTCCTCAATCATTCTTGTCACTAATTTTGTATCCTTTAACACACTAACCTCCTCGTCACACAACTAAAATTTTGTCAGAAACTTCACAATCCATACATACCAGACTTTCAAAAGCAATTGGCTTATGTCAATCTCTTTCACCCCACTTTTATCTAAACAAATAATTCCCAAATAAATATCTGCACATACAAGCATACTTACTATTCTTCTCGATAGCTTTCAGAATAAATTTTACTATATTCACACCAAAGAAAATGTCAAAATTTGAGAAACCCAAACCTCCCTTCTCTATCTTCTTCACATTACATACAATGATTTTTCAATACTGTTTTGTCATGTAAACTCATTTGCATAAACTTGGGCTTATGGGAAAGACATGCAAATTAGTGTTTCAGCTGAAAAAACAGGCTGGGTATGCTAATTTGCATGTCTTTCCCATAAGCCCGAGGTTTTTTAGAGTTTTTAGTATTGAAAAATCATTGTATGTAATGTTAGGACAATTAGAAAACGGATTTTTTTTTTTCAGCAGCCCTTAAGAAGTGAGAGAAGCTGTCACGCTCCGGTGTGGGGGGAAGATTCAACACCAAGCACAGGAGGGAGAGGGGGGGGAAAGGAAATGGGATAAGGCTTGGAAACTAGTGAAGGAAGATGGACACCTCCTAGCAAAAAAACCCTGACTCCAGCCCTGGCTTACTACCAGTATGAACAGGCCTTGAAGGTAAGCAAGTTCATACACAGGATACCTGGAACCCTAACCTTCTCTGAAGGACCCTGAAGCCAGTGACTGGAATGAGACAAACTGTTCCTCCACCAACCTGGACAAACAGTAGTCTCCCCTTAGGCCCAAACACCAAAACACAGAGAAGGTATACACAGAGAAACGAAAGGGAAGGGAGACGCTTAGCTTTCCTGAAGTAACTGGCAGAAATGGGATCTCCACAGAGAGTCACACACTAGCAGACCACAGAAAGTATAAACCACAAAGGATGTTGGGAGCAACAAGACTAAATAGCAAAGGGCTTAATAGAAAAGATACCTACACCTGAAGGGGAAGGGTGTGGTGAAGCCAGCAACCACAAAACAAAGGAGAACCTGTCAGATTAGCCCACAAGTTGCCAATCTGACAGACTTCCTGCTACCTGTAACAGGAACATCCTTGGCAGTAGCGTTAGCTGGCATACAAACAGGAGTTTACAATTTTTGTCATCCTAATGATAATGAGCAGGGCGCACAGGTCCCCCAAGCCATCCAGGTCTAGTCAAGCAACTTTGAGGCTCACTGGCTCTCAGGTTCTTTTGGATAGAGAGATGGTTAGCTTCTTGGCCCACTGACTATGGTCATGGCATGATTGGACATAGTCAAAAGGTGCAAGGTCTTGCTTTTCTTTCCTGGAAAGGAGACAATACTTTTTCTTCTGTGGCTTAGGCTGACAGTTCTGAAAATGTCTGGAATCCCTAACACTATTTGTTTGGAAGTGGACCCAAAGAATACAAAGAAGAACACTTTGGTGTTTATGGTGGCAGAGCTTTTGAAAAAGAAGGCTGGAGCTGAGAGACATCATATCTACAGTGTTCAGAACTTTCTTAAGCAAGGTGTGTACAACATAGCTTTCCTGAATGAGAATTTATGTTTGGGGGTATATGAATGGTTCAGAAGCCATCCAGAAGATCTTGACTTGATGGGAGTGAAGGTAACTCCATTGTTTGGCCTTCAGGAAATTACAGTTGCTGTGCATGTCTATAATCCTTTCACTGAAGTAAAGTTGCTTATGGATTTTTTGTTGAAATATTGTAATTATGTGGGGAAGGCAATCCCCCAGCTGAATCATCTCAGCATTTTTAATTTGCAAGTACCGATTCAAAGTTAAATTGAAGGTGGATCAGCAGTCTGTGGGAGGCTTTAGTCAGCCACCGGCTAATTTTTCTGTGGCTGGGAATAGAGGTTTCCTGATGTATCCTGGACAGCCGACATATTGCCAGAACTGCTATTCCTTTGACACACTCAGGAGAGATTTGAGATTTGAGTGTGTTGCAGGAACTGTAAAAAGGAGGGACATACCGCTGGTGAATGCCCTAGGGCATGTGATATATGTGGTAAGACAGATCACATGTACAGGAATTGCCCAAGTGCTGCAGCCCAAAGACATGAGAACATGAGACAGCAGCAGATAGTCCAGAATGAGCGGGCGGAACAGAGAAGAAGAACTTTTGCTGCTGTGGTGAGTGAGGGTGTGAGGAGGGAAAGAAGGTAGGGGACTGTGTTGCGCCATGCTACTGAATCTTATGGCGCACCTCGTCCTGAAGAACCTTCTGTAAGAACCTTGGAGGAGATTGTAGAGGGCTTACCAAGTGCATCTGACCCAGCAAATATTGGAGAATTTCAGTCTGAGGAGGCGTTTGGGAGAGGGCGGACTGGAAAGAGTCAAAGGGAGGGTGGTGGGGAATCTGATACGGAGGAGGAAAAAGAGAACATTTCATTCATACGGAAGGGTAAAGTTGTCAAGAAGCGAAGGGGTTATACAAGTGGTCCGGAAACCAGCAACCCCTTTGAGAGCTTGGAAGAGGAGAGTATGGGCTCTGGTGGAGGTGGTGAAACAGTATGACTTTGAGCATAAGTTACCTGAGAAATATGGGTAAATATGGGTTTTAAGATCTGCTCATAGAATGTGAGAGTATTTAAAAGTACATTTACAGAAATGTGGCCTGTGTGAGTCAGTAAGAGAAGAAGAGTGGGTGTATGGAAAGTCTGTGTGGTCAGGGAGTATTCTAAATAAAAATGATGGAGTGGGTTTCTTAGTTAAAGGGAGGGATGTGTCTTTAGTAAGTTATATGGTGATAGAAGAAGGAAGGTGTATACTAGCAAATTTTGAATATAAAAATCTGAAATTTTGTGTGATAAATATATATGCACCTATAGATAAGAATGAACAGAAACTTTTGTTTGAAAAGGTGAGATTATTTATTCCTGGGAGAATGCCAGTAATGCTTGCAGGAGATATGAATTGTGACATAGAAAAAAGTTTAATTGATGTGCCAGGGAAGGCGCTAGTAGATTACCTTTCAGATTTTAAGTTAGTTGATATGCAGAATTTATGCAAAATAGAACCTAAGTTGAAGACCTATCATGCGGAAAGGGGTAGAGTTCATAGTAGGTTAGATTATTGTTTTGTATCGCGAAATTTGCGTCCTTTGAGTTATAGACAGAAAGAAGTTGTCTTTTCTGATCATGAATGTGTGGTATGTGAGTTTGATGTAGAGTCATGGGGAGTGTATAGACGTGGGTTGTGGAAATTGAATGTGAGTTTGTTGGAAAGTGAGGATGTGAAACAGGAATACAGAAGATTGTATGAAAGTTGGTGAAAGAGGAGAAATAATGATTTTAGTGATACCGTATGTGTAAGCGGTGGGATTGGGTTAAAATGAAAACAAGGTCCTTTTTTAAGAATTTAGGATATAAAACGGTGACGGCAAAAAGAAAGGGGTATGTGAGATTGAATGCTAGGTTAAGATTTTTGTATAAGTTAAGAGAGGAGGGTGTTGATGGGAGTGAGGATATAGTGAAAGTGAGACGTGAGATTAAAGAATTTTTGACTGAGAGAGAGAACTATAATTTATAGGACAAAATTAGATAATTTGGAGAAGAATGAAAAAAGTGCAGTACAGACCAAAAGTTTGGACACACCTTCTCATTCAAAGAGTTTTCTGTATTTTCATGACTATGAAAATTGTAGATTCACACTGAAGGCATCAAAACTATGAATTAACACATGTGGAATTATATACTTAACAAAAAAGTGTGAAACAACTGTAAATATGTCTTATATTCTAGGTTCTTCAAAGTAGCCACCTTTTGCTTTGATTACTGCTTTGCACACTCTTGGCATTCTCTTGATGCCTTCAGTGTGAATCTACAATTTTCATAGTCATGAAAATACAGAAAACTCTTTGAATGAGAAGGTGTGTCCAAACTTTTGGTCTGTACTGTACGTGTTTTTTTTTTTTCCAAAACGGTGTTTGGAAAGAGGCAGTGCATAAATGTATGTTATAATCAGGGTGGTAGTGAGGTGAGTGGAGAAGAAGTGAATGAAGAAGTTGCAAAATTTTATGAGGAATTGTATGCTTAGAAATGGAGGAATGAGAGGTTGGAGGATGATGAGTTAAGTGTGATAGAGAAGAATTTGAATGAAGAAGAGAGAGTATGTGTTATGAGGAATATAACGAGTGATGATGTATGGAGGGTGGTCACTAGTATGGCAGCATAAGACACCAGGGAAGGATGGGCTTCCTGTTGAATTCTATAGGAGGATGTGGGATTTGGTAGGAACTGATGTGGTAGAATTGTGTAGGTTTATGTGGATGAATTAGAAAATGGCCGATAGTATGTGATCTGGGGTGATTACCTTGATTCCGAAAAAAGGAGACTGTAAGGACTTAAGAAATTGGCGACCGATAACGTTGCTGAATTGCGACTACAAGATCTACGTTAAGATATTTGCAAATAGAATCAAAGAAGTGATTGATAGAGTGATAGGGGAAGGACAGTGTTGTGCGGTACCTGGAAGGAGGATCCATGAGAATGTGTTTGTGTGTTGAGAGATTGTTTGTGGGATTGTGTGGAGCAGAAGAGGAATGTGTTTCTGTTAAAGGGGCTGTCCGAGTTATTTTTTTGTTCTTTATATGTTTCTAACTTGTCAGGTATAACATCTTTCCCATATACTTTGTGTTTCTAAAGCTGCTGGTTTCTCAGAGTTGACTGAGGGTCACATGACCTGTGATGTCACCTTATTTCCCTGGTCTGTGATGTTCCATGTACAAGCCTCAGAGTTCAGATAACAGTCTGTACACAACTACCTCACTGGCCTATCTGCTCTCTCCCTGGATTCCTTCAGATAAAACATTAACCCCTTCAACCAGAACACACTGAGGGCTCAAGGCTTTATAACAAATAGTAGCTGCAGCAGTGAGAGGAGACAAATGCTGGGCAAGGAGCTATAGAGGAATTGTACAAGAACAGGTAGGGAGAATTTCCTGTGTGTATGAGCAGTGTCATTGTACAGCTGGGACTTGTAATTCTGCCCCAGCAGGCAGACATGTCACTCACAGCACTTATGTTCACTGCCTTTGCAGAGAAGGGGGGAGGGGCAGAGATTGTTATTACTGCATGTAAATAAAGGCCAGAAGAGAACCAGGGAAATGAGGAAATATAGATTTTTTGCCTAAAACTTGCTGAACTTAGTTATATATTGCTGCCCATGAGATTTACAGTGCTATATTTTTTTTTCCATAACTTGGACAACCCCTTTAAGTTTAGATTTTGAAAAGGTGTATGATAGGTTGGCTCATAGGTTTGTGTATAGAGTGTTGTTAAGAATGGGATTTCCAGCTGAGTTTGTGAGGAGAGTGAGAAGTATGTATGATGGAATTTTCAGTCAAGTGCTGTTGAATGGCTGTTTAGGTAGAAAAGTGAATGTATTCTCTGGGGTAAGGCAAGGGTGCCCATTGTCACCCATGTGTTTATATGTGAGATTGAACCATTATTGTGTCTGTTAAGAAAATATAAGGTGCCAGAAGGTGGTGGGAGTGAATGGAAGGTGAGTAGTTATATGGACGATGTGTGTGTTTCACACTAGTGTTTTGTTTTTTCCGGTATTGAGTTCCATCATAGGGGCTCAATACCGGAAAAAAAAAGCTTCAGTTTTGCCCCCATTCATTGTCAATGGGGACAAAACTGAACTGAAGAGAATGGAGGCTCCTAAAAGCATTCCGTTCAGTTCACTTGCGTCTCCAGACCGGAGAGCAAACCACAACATGCTGCGGTTTGCTCTCCGTCCTGGGGATCCGCACCGTTCGGTGTGACACAGTAGTAAACAGATCCATCCTCCATTGACTTTCAATGGAGTTCATGACGGATCCGTCCCAGTGATGTTAAAGATAATACAATCGGATCCGTTCATTATGGATCCATATGGTTGTATTTTCAGTAACAGAAGCGTTATTGCTGAACCCTGCCGGATCCAGCAGTAGCGCTAGTGTGAAAGAAGCCTTATGGGATTCAGAGTGTTCGGTGAGATGTGTGAAATTGTTAGTGTCGATATTTTGTGGAGCATCTGATTTTTGTGTAAATTGGAAAAAGAGTGAATGTAAAGCTTTTGGTGGAAGAGTGCTAGGGAGCGAAATTTGCTGAGAAATTAGAAGGGAAGGATAGTTGAGAAGAGGTGAAGGTGAGAGTACAAAATAAGTAGAATTTTTGGCAGGTGAGGTATTTGTCCTTTTTTGGAAAAATTATGGTGGTTAAGAGTGTTACCTTGCCTATTTTTTTGTATATTGCAGTTGTTTTTTTTCCAATAGCTTATATGATGATGAGAAGTCTGAATAGAGTTTTGTTTCTTTTCTTATGGGTATTGAAGATGGAGAGAGCCAGGAGGGAAGTATTAGTTAAAAGGAAAGCAAAGGTGGTTTGGAATATATTTTGGAATTAATATTACATAGTAACATAGTTTATAAGGCAGAAAAAAGACATCTGTCTATCCAGTTCGGCTTGTTATTGTTTTGTTTTTGTTAAGAATAGTTAAGATGTATGTATAGGTATTTATTTGGAACCTATTTGATACGGTTGAAGTGAAGTGTGAGGGATCTGAGACGTCCAATTTTGTTCGGAGTGCCAGTATGGTATATATGGGTGTATACGTTTTTGGTCAAGTATGTATTATGTTGAGTAGATATGAGGATGTTGCATAATACGAGTTTGGCCTACAGGATGATAGAGTGTAGGGAGATGGAGTGTGGAATAAATATGGTAAGGGGTGCTGATCTAGAGTAGGTATGGAGGAAAGTTAGGATGGATGGGTTAACGAATAAGCAGAGTGAAGAGGTATTGCAGAGTTCACATGGGGTGTTGCCAGTAAAAGAGTTTCAGAGGAATCGTGAATTAGTTAGAAGCGATGTGTGTCCTAGGGGGGGTTGTGGTGGAAATTAGATTATTGTACATTTATTTTGGAATTGTAAGTTTGAGAGGGAGTTGATTAGAAGAATGGGACCACTATGTAAAGAAATAACTGGGATCAGTTTGTTGTCCTTTGAGTCGTTTGTGTTTGGTTTGGGTGTGAGTGATGTGGTGAAGGAGAGAGTGTGGTGGTTGTTGTTGGCTTGTATAAAAGAGGTGCTGTGGGATATAAGGAATGTATATGTGTTTAAGAGGAAAGAATTGACAGTTAGAGATAGTGTACGAATGGTATTAGGAAAGTTGTATGTGTGTTATTTGTAGGATAGAAAAAGAAAAGGAGAGGTTGACACAGAAGGGAATATGGAAAGTGAAGAAGTGGATTAATGTAGTAGATTGTTGTTCTTGAATTGTACCTTTATGGGAGTATATTGGAAATAAATTGTTCCTGGATGATGATGGGTGGGAAAAGTATGATTGGTAGTTTAAAGGGGTTCTGCAGTTGTTTAAAACTGATGATCTATGCTCTGGATAGATCATCAGCATCTGGCGGTCCGACACCCGGGACCCCCGCCGATCAGCTGTTTGAGAAGGTAGCGGCGCTCCAGGAGCGCCGCGGCTTTCTCTATGTTTTCCTCAGGCCCAGTGACGTCATGACTACTATCACTGGCCTGGGCGCGGCTAAGCTCCATTCATGTGAACAGAGCTTAGCCCCACCCAGGCCAGTGATACTAGTCGTGACGTCACTGGGCCTGAGGAAAACACAGATAAGGCCGCGGCGCTCCTGCAGTGCTGCTGCCTTCTCAAACAGCTGATTGGCAGGGGTCCCGGGTGTCGGACCCCCGCCGATCAGAGGATAGATCATCAATTTAAAACAACTGCAGAACCCCTTTAATGATCGTATAGTATCCCCATCTAAGGGGGGGGGGGGGCAAAAAAAAAAGCTGGTCTTGCATGTCTCATTGTGCATAAGGCTGCCATTGTAAGATATGGTGATTGTACGTGTCTTGTGGATAGGTTGTTGGCTTGCACACCTGGCTTTTGGCTTATAGATTTGTGTTATTGTCTGTTTATTCTGTGTAATGGGCAAGGATTTATTAATATTACCAGGTAGGATAGCAGCTATAGGGAGGAACTAGTAATGATAGGAATGAGAAGAACATAGAAGTAGAAAATGGTTAGCAAAAGGAAAAGTGGATATGGAAATAATTGATTAAGATTTATTAAAAGGTAATAGAATGAAATAGTAAGGTAAGAATGAAGGGGTTAACAAAGGAAAGTGGGTGTGTTTAAACAGATTAAGGTAGATCATTAGTATAATATAGCCTAACCAATGGTATTTTGAGAAATTTAAGCAATGATTAATTGAGCTAATTGCTGCAAATTAACTGTTTCCTTGAATTTTAGTAAACAGAGGTGCGTCTTATAAAATGAAAAATACCATAGATAGATATGAGATGGATACGATATAGATAGAAGTTCTCATAGAAGTTAATTTGCGTATATTAAAACATAATTCTCCTGAGCAATGTGGAGACATATGAACATGGGACCATCACAGATGTCTTCAGCTGCCGAGTGCACATGTAACAGGTCAGTCAGTGTCACCGCTGATATATATTATTCACTAAAAAAGATAAGCTTCAAATCCTGGACCTCAGACTGATACACTGCCGGAGCCTCACACGTGAGATTGTGCAGATCCTGATGATGTGTTTGGCTCAGTCTCTGTTCACACTTCTGCCATGTTATAGAAGCAGGAAGACTACACTAAGACTTATGGACGGAGTGATACCACAGGCACAAGGAGCTCCCAGCAGACATTTCAGTGAGAACAGCTCAGCCTGCTAGACTGGACACAACTTCCTTTACTTCTCAAGTTATCTTTGTAACGGCCGGCACCACCGCCCTCTGCAGCGCTGCTACGGGAAGGAGTTCCGCTCCACAACTGTATATAGAAAAATCCCGGCAGACGCTTGTATTAGATCAATGCTTCTTTTATTATATAGCGTGTTAAAGAACGCGTTTCGGCATATAGCCTTTATCAACTCATGAGTTGATAAAGGCTATATGCCGAAACGCATTCTTTAACACGCTATATAATAAAAGAAGCATTGATCTAATACAAGCGTCTACTTCTCAAGTGACAGGATGTTCTCATTCACTGACAGCAAACAGAGTTTGTGAAAAGAGGGAGAAGTAGAAACACTTGGAAAGCTGCAGAAGTTTTCACTACTCAGCCATTAAGCGTTAATGAGCTGAAATCAGAAAATCCTTTGGGTCCGGCTGAGCATTCAGGTGTCTGGGTCAAAAAGCAGGAGCAAATTCAGAAAAGAAAAGACATTTTATCCGTTTTTTTTTTGCTTGTTTCTCTCTTTTTTTGATCCACTCTTCATTTTGTGACCAAACCCTTACAAGACAGTCAGCAGCTGCCAGACAAGCAGAGCCGTAATATCTGCATATTATAAAGTAACATGTGCTGTACACAGGAGCTCGGGGTCTTCTAATTGGAACCCAGATTCTCCTCATTCCCTGGCTGATACATCGGTCACTTACCTGATGATCTTTAGGAGCAGCTTCTTGATTTCACTTTTACTTGATTTTACTTGATTTTAGCTCACTCCCCATTATATAGAAACTGAACCGTTACGTCAGCTTTTACATCAGATTCTTGAGAAAACTTACAGTCTATAGGAAATCCTCTTACTTCCTCACTTACGGGGAACCTGCCCCCAGTATAGACGTATTACACAATCAGTGCTATGCCAGTGATTTTCTCTCATAAATAAGTGAACCCTTCATTATAGGCAACAGCATTACAATCTGATTTTTAATCAAAACAGCAATTTAGAATGGGACTTCAGTTGTCAGTTACAGGATCTGTTGTTAGGCTGAAGTGTGATGCACAATGGATACAGTATAACAAATGGAGAAAAGAATGGGGCCACGCGTCTTAATCAGTTACTTTATTCAGCGCTTCATTCAGTTCCATTACTCCAAATGCATAACATTTAGCCCCCGGCCATGTAATCTGCACCCAGTGTATAACATCCAGCCTTTAGAAATGTAGTCTACCATTACCACAGGTGTATAACATCCAGCCTCTAGCCATGCAGTGTACCATTACCACAGTGTATAACATCCAGCCACAAGCAATACAGTCTACCATTACCACAGTGTATAACATCCAGCCACAAGCAATACAGTCTACCATTACCACAGGTGTATAACATCCAGCCTCTAGCCATGCAGTCTACCATTACCACAGTGTATAACATCCAGCCACAAGCAATACAGTCTACCATTACCACAGTGTATAACATCTAGCCTCTAGCCGTGCAGTCTACCATTACCACAGTGTATAAAATCCAGCCTCTAGCCATGCAGTCTACCATTACCACAGTGTATAACATCCAGCCACTAGCCATACAGTCTACCATTACCACAGTGTATAACATCTAGCCTCTAGCCGTGCAGTCTACCATTACCACAGTGTATAAAATCCAGCCTCTAGCCGTGCAGTCTACCATTACCACAGTGTATAAATCCAGCCTCTAGCCATGCAGTCTACCATTACCACAGTGTATAACATCCAGCCACTAGCCATACAGTCTACCATTACCACAGTGTATAACATCTAGCCTCTAGCCGTGCAGTCTACCATTACCACAGTGTATAAAATCCAGCCTCTACCCATACAGTCTAGCATTACCACAGTGTATAACATCTAGCCTCTAGCCGTGCAGTCTACCATTACCACAGTGTATAACATCCAGCCTCTAGCCATGCAGTCTACCATTACCACAGTGTATAACATCTAGCCTCTAGCCGTGCAGTCTACCATTACCACAGTGTATAAAATCCAGCCTCTAGCCATGCAGTCTACCATTACCACAGTGTATAACATCCAGCCACTAGCCATACAGTCTACCATTACCACAGTGTATAACATCTAGCCTCTAGCCGTGCAGTCTACCATTACCACAGTGTATAAAATCCAGCCTCTAGCCGTGCAGTCTACCATTACCACAGTGTATAAAATCCAGCCTCTAGCCATGCAGTCTACCATTACCACAGTGTATAACATCCAGCCACTAGCCATACAGTCTACCATTACCACAGTGTATAACATCTAGCCTCTAAGCCGTGCAGTCTACCATTACCACAGTGTATAAAATCCAGCCTCTACCATACAGTCTAGCATTACCACAGTGTATAACATCTAGCCTCTAGCCGTGCAGTCTACCATTACCACAGTGTTATAAAATCCAGCCTCTAGCCGTGCAGTTTACCATTACCACAGTGTATAAAATCCAGCCTCTAGCCATGCAGTCTACCATTACCACAGTGTATAACATCCAGCCACTAGCCATACAGTCTACCATTACCACAGTGTATAACATCTAGCCTCTAGCCGTGCAGTCTACCATTACCACAGTGTATAAAATCCAGCCTCTACCCATACAGTCTAGCATTACCACAGTGTATAACATCTAGCCTCTAGCCGTGCAGTCTACCATTACCACAGTGTATAACATCCAGCCTCTAGCCATGCAGTCTACCATTACCACAGTGTATAACATCTAGCCTCTAGCCGTGCATGTCTACCATTTACCACAGTGTATAAAATCCAGCCTCTAGCCATGCAGTCTACCATTACCACAGTGTATAACATCCAGCCACTAGCCATACAGTCTACCATTACCACAGTGTATAACATCTAGCCTCTAGCCGTGCAGTCTACCATTACCACAGTGTATAAAATCCAGCCTCTAGCCATGCAGTCTACCATTACCACAGTGTATAACATCCAGCCTCTAGCCATGGCAGTCTACCATTACAGTGTATAACATCCAACCTCTAGCCAAGCAGTCTACCATTACCACAGATGTATAACATCCAGCCTCTAGCCATGCAGCCTACCATTACCACAGTGTATAACATCCAGCCTCTAGCCATGCAGTCTACCATTACAGTGTATAACATCCAGCCTCTAGTCATGTAGTCTACCATTACCACAGATGTATAACATCCAACCTCTAGCCAGGCAGCCTACCATTACCACAGTGTATAACATTCAGCCTCTAGCCATGCAGCCTACCATTACCACAGATGTATAACATCCAGCCTCTAGCCATGCAGCCTACCATTACCACAGTGTATAACATCCAGCTTCTAGCCATGCAGTCTACCATTACCACAGTGTATAACATTCAGCCTCTAGCCATGCAGCCTACCATTACCACAGTGTATAACATCCAGCCTCTAGCCATACAGTCTACCATTACCACAGTGTATAACATCCAGCATCTAGCCATGCAGCCTACCATTACCACAGTATATAACATCTAGCCACTAGCCATGCAGTCTACCATTACCACAGTGTATAACATCCACCCTCTAGCCATGCAGTCTACTATTACCACAGTGTATAACATTCAGCCTCTAGCCATGCAGCCTACCATTACCACAATGTATAACATCCAGCCTCCAGCCATGAAGTCTGCCATTACCACAGTGTATAACATCCAGACACCGGCCAATCAGTCATTTCTACACACATTTGTGATATAATAGCTTCTGTTTACTGAACTCCAGTGTGGTCCTTTAATAGGATGCTACCGCTGCCAGAAGCCCCTATCTGAAATGTCTTCCCTCCTAGATATTCAAACATCAACTGTGATCAATGTTGTTGTAAATTGTAAAGTGGAAAGAATCACAGCAACTCAGCCACGAAGTGGCCAAACATTCTGTTATGGATATCTCATGATGGAGGAGAGGCAGTAGTCTTAGCATGAGGAGAAGGAGATCATGACAAAGATTTCATATTGCTTGTGGATGAGTTGGCTGCCACAAAGAGGACAAGGGGAATGAGGACAGACATATTCTGACTGTGAATGATGGCTAGATGTATTTTATCAAAGGATCCGGTGACGCCGCCTCATGTGGTGCAATAGCCCTATGGTAGCTACAGTATAAGTGTGTTTGAACAGCCACAGCTTATTTTAATCCTGCAGATCTTGCACACCGCTGTGATTTTGTGTGCCTGCCTTGTTGAGAAAAATCACCATACGGGAGTTGCTCACACAGTGATACAGGAAGCCAAGCTGGGCTTAGTTCTGGCATGATTTGCGCCTAACTCACCTACTGTGTCAGTGGCATTGAAGCAGACAACACTCGCTTTTGTAGGTACATGACCTCTCTTTTTTGCTCTTTATTGCTGGTGCTACTACCGCTTCCCTTGTTCGCTGATTATGCCTCCTCCTCAGCACCCCGATCCGGTTCCCAGGTCCTGTCCTGCACACAATCCTCATCGAAGTCCTCACATTCTGTGCCTCTTTTATCAGACCATGATATCAGTGAGATATCATGGTGGGCTCCTGAGTCCCCTTACCCTGCTCTGCATTTTTCCCCGGCTGCCACTGATTTTTTTTCTTGCAGACCCTGTAAGACCCAATCACCCTCAATCACAGCCCAACACAGCCCAGACTTGCTTGTTCTGATAGGGCACCTCACATAATGCCTCAGCACTGATTGGCTCATCCAGACTGTCTGTCAGCCTGGGAGCCAATCACGGCAAGCCCTCCCTCCTACTTCCTTTCAGGGTCTTGTGAGAACCCTTCATCTTCCTCCCAAGTGCTTTGATCCCACCATTGCCGTGACGTTTTAGTGGATTTGTCCGAAATTAACCTGAAAATATTTGGGTTCGAAAAATAGCGGTACAAACTAGTTCACTCATCCTTAGTCTAGCGGACTATGAAAGTTTACAACCAAGGTGGAAGCTATCAGCTCCCGAGTTCCATCACTCTAGTCACCTGGAAATCAACATAGTTGTATGTATGGTGGCCACAGACACCCTCCAAAATTCCCACAGACACCCTCTAAAATCTTGTATAAAACCATCCCAGAAGAGCAAAGAAGGGAACAGCTCCATATTAATGCCTATGATTTAGAATGGGAGGTCAGAAATGCTCCTGAAGGTGGAATGTGGGGGGATCCTGCACTTTTATTCATATAATGTACAAGTAAACTATATGAGATATACAGAAAATGTCTGAATAAGTGACAACGGCAGCAGTCTGCAGACTACATTTCACCCTGACCACAGGCAACCAAACTTCACTTTAAGTAATAATTTACATGCTGAACACAGATTGACTCATTTCCTGACTAGATCTCTAGATGTGGCATTTGTATTCCTCAGGTACCTCTTATCTGCACAAAAAGGAAGTGATCTGTGTTGGCAGGGGTGGGGTATGTTGTGGTAGATTACCTGTGCTGACGACACGTTGGATACACGTCTGTATTCAGTGGTTTGGAGGTAATACTAAGTGCCAGAGAATATTACAATATCCCATCTGCCACCAAGGAAATTTCTTTCACTATAGACAGAAGTAATCAGGGCCAAATTATAGAAGGGGAAATTCTACGACACTGAACATATGAAGCTCACAAAAACATAATCCCTAGTGACTTGTCAGGCATTTCCATGTATAACTATATGATGGTGTCATTTCGGCACTGTACGGCAAATTTTTAGTCGATAATATGGTAGATGTCCTCCACCAGGTCCACCTACCTTTCTGGGCAGATACCCAATGGGTTGCTCATCTTGGTCACACAACAGGCTGCCCGGGTCTACCTTTGTTATTTCCAGGTTATCTGGTAAATGAATGTCCTTAATTCAGATGGTCCTTTCTGTTTCTGCCAAACCAGTTGTTAACAGTAGGATCTATTGGAAGATCTTGAGAGAACAAAAATCCTGACCATGGCCAAGTGTGGTATAAGTGCTGTTAAGGACCACTGACGACCACTGTCTCCAGTTTCATAACACAACTGAAAGTCATGCTGGCTCGGAGCAGCACTGCAGTGTATGGAATACTGTCCTTTTGTTAAGGCGAAGGCTTTCATGCATATGCTAACACCAGCCACCAAAGAGGTATTCAGGAGGAAGACATAGTAACTGCCCCAATCTTGGTTGCTCTGAATTAATTGATTTGGTCTGAGGCCTGAAAATAATGTATGGATCTAGACTGTAAACAGAATTAGTACTGGGGTATGGTTTGAAGTCTAAAGTAATGTAGGTTCTACAGTCCTTAAAGAAAGTAGTGAACACTCACCTTTTGTCGCTCTTCTCTTCTATTAATCACACTGTAGATAAGGCAACTGGTATAAACAGATTTGCTAAAGTGTCTGTACCAAAAAATCTTACTAAACCAACCATTAGGTTTGAATTTTGTGCCTACCGGCCTCCTGCCATCCTTAGTGGGTGTGGACATCTGTACATTCACCAAACCTTCTCCAGTCAGAGGGTGCCTGAGTTTCAATGTTCCCTGTGACCAGCAAAGGTGCTTCAGCGATTCTCCTGTGTCTTACCTGCGTTATCCAGTCTGTATTCCCTTCTCTGCCATGTTCCCATCTTTCCTGTGTGGTCCTAGTTTGTTTACCTCGTCAATGCTACTGCCTTGGTTCTTTCCTGCCTTGCTCATGCACCAAGTCCCCACCCTGACAATAAGCTACAGTATGTCTCCAGTTCAGTGTTGTAAATATCTGCAATAATGTTGAGCGAATCAAAGTATCCAAAGTGGAATTCGATCTGAAGTTTAGAAAAAAATCGATTTGCAAAGCATCCAAATTTCCTGATGCTTTTCAGTACACAATTATTCAGTGAGCACTTATTGAGGACCTCTCCTCCAGATTTGGAGGAGAGGACAGCTGCTCCCTCCTGTAGGCATGCAAGTAGCGACAATGATCGGTTGTGAGCAGTCAGGGATAACATAGTGAGACTGATGAGGCTGACAAAAGTGACAAACAGACATTAATGGATGATAATGTAGCTGATCGAACAAGGGACCTGCGTGAAGAGGGAGCTTCATCATCATCATCATCATCATCAGGAAGTGCCGGTAGCAGCTTTCCCATGAGACAGTGGCAGGGTGGCAAGGTGAAACTGAGTGAGCAGGGTACAAGCGTGGCCTTGAGCCAGCAGGGTGGCAGCAGTGTGAGATCTGGAGCCACATGTGCCCGGGGTAGACCATCTGCTAATCAAGTGGCCTACCTGTCTGGAAACAACTAACGGTGTATGCTTCAGAGAGGCAACGGCAGGATGTCAATTGTGGGGGTAAAATGCCACATCATACTTGCTGATGTGGGAATTTATCATCAAGTTGACAGAGGTTATCAGCATGGACATTTGTAGGATCTGTGGGCAGAAGGTGAAGCATGGCCAGGGTGCCAATGTTGGCACCACAGCCATGCATCAACACATGCAGAGTCACCATAAAGTAGACTAGGGAAACTGTGATGCTAATGTAGTGGTACCGCCTGATGCAGCAACCACTGCATCTCCAAGTGTCTCGCACCTTTTCTCCAACAGTCAGGGCTCCACCATCTTAGCAGAAGGGATCTGTATTTCCTTCCCGTCATCTACTGGTCCTGATGCTCCTCTTCCTATTCCTTGTTGGGTATTTTGCCAGCAATCGATCACTGAGGTGATTGCAAAAAGACAACAGTACACTCACCGGCCACTTTATTAGGTACACCATGCTAGTAACGGGTTGGACCCCCTTTTGCCTTCAGAACTGCCTCAATTCTTTGTGGCATAGATTCAACAAGGTGCTGGAAGCATTCCTCAGAGATTTTGGTCCATATTGACATGATGGCATCACACAGTTGCCGCAGATTTGTCGGCTGCACATCCATGATGCGAATCTCCCGTTCCACCACATCCCAAAGATGCTCTATTGGATTGAGATCTGGTGACTGTGGAGGCCATTTGAGTATAGTGAACTCATTGCCATGTTCAAGAAACCAGTCTGAGATGATTCCAGCTTTATGACATGGCGCATTATCCTGCTGAAAGTAGCCATCAGATGTTGGGTACATTGTGGTCATAAAGGGATGAACATGGTCAGCAACAATACTCAGGTAGGCTGTAGCGTTGCAACGATGCTCAATTGGTACCTAGGGGCCCAAAGAGTGCCAAGAAAATATTCCCCACACCATGACACCACCACCACCAGCTTGAACCGTTGATACAAGGCAGGATGGATCCATGCTTTCATGTTGTTGACGCCAAATTCTGACCCTACCATCCGAATGTCGCAGCAGAAATCGAGACTCATCAGACCAGGCAACGTTTTTCCAATCTTCTACTGTCCAATTTCGATGAGCTTGTGCAAATTGTAGCCTCAGTTTCCTGTTCTTAGCTGAAAGGAGTGGCACCCGGTGTGGTCTTCTGCTGCTGTAGCCCATCTGCCTCAAAGTTCGACGTACTGTGCGTTCAGAGATGCTCTTCTGCCTACCTTGGTTGTAACGGGTGGCAATTTGAGTCACTGTTGCCTTTCTATCAGCTCGAACCAGTCTGCCCATTCTCCTCTGACCTCTGGCATCAACAAGGCATTTCCGCCCACAGAACTGCCGCTCACTGGATGTTTTTTCTTTTTCGGACCATTCTCTGTAAACCCTAGAGATGGTTGTGCGTGAAAATCCCAGTAGATCAGCAGGTTTCTGAAATACTCAGACCAGCCCTTCTGGCACCAAACAACCATGCCACGTTCAAAGGCACTCAAATCACCTTTCTTCCCCATACTGATGCTCGGTTTGAACTGCAGGAGATTGTCTTGACCATGTCTACATGCCTAAATGCACTGAGTTGCCGCCATGTGATTGGCTGATTAGAAATTAAGTGTTAACGAGCAGTTGGACAGGTGTACCTAATAAAGTGGCCGGTGAGTGTATGTGTGCACTCATCCAACATTGCAGAAACTGAACATGCTCCTGGCAAAGTTGACTCTATCCATTTCAGAGAACTGATCGCTTGTGCCAAGCCAAGGTGGAGAGTTCCTAACCTTCATTACTTTGCTAAAAAATCTGTACCAGTCCTGCACATACTGTATGTTGAACAGAAAGTAGTCCACTCCATGAGCCTGTTGGTGTCTGGTACAGTTCATGGCAATGCCGACATCTGGAGATATAACTACGGTCAAGGACAATACATGTTCTTTATGAGTTGACCCACTCGGTAAATGTAGTTTCTGTCCTCCAAACTCACCAGCAACTAGGCCAAGAGATGGCAATGCTGCCTCTGCATTCTCCTGCTGTGATTCCTGTGCCAATGTGCTCCTCTGCCTTCTCTTCCTGCACTTGTCCTTAGCCTCCACTGTAGGCACTGTTCCGAGTGGTCCTACATAATACCACTTATGCAGAGCACGGCGGAGTTGCATTGTTCTTGTGAGAACGGAGTCACATCAGAGAGGAACTGCTCCGCCTCATCAAACAAGAAATCAAATGCTAGCTGTCTCCTAGCCAACTGAAGATTGGAACCATGGTCACAATTAACGGGAAGAACATTCTATCGGTGCTGCGTGAAGGAGAGCTGACCGCGCAGAGCAGAGGAAGGCCATGAACGATTTCTTGATGTTGCAGGGAGACAGGAGAAGTCCCTTGTGTAACTTCAATGTTAGCCAGTGGCAGCTCATGTGTGACACCTGCCATTTGCTCAGGCCCTGTAGAGGTGGGAACTTTATTAGTCAGGAGCCAGAACTATAGAATGAATGATGTCAGTCCACATTTACATTCTTGTAATTTTTTTTTATTAATATAAGTGTGTAATATAAGATATGAGTTTACAATTACATGTATTTTAACGATTTTCTTATGGTTTACAGAAAGGAAAGATTGCAATTATAAATATGCGTAAGTACATACATTCAGGATGTCTGCTATACATAAGACTTTTAAGGTTTTTTTGTGAGTTTTATTTCTATTCAACAAATGGAATCAGTGTTATTTAAAGATATGAGCTTGCAATTATATGCATTGCAGTTATTCAAGCTGTTTTCCTCTTCTAGTGTGTGGCTTCCATCATGGTGCATCTGGGACACAGTCTTTATTTTAAGCACAGTAAAGGAAGGTCGCCCCACACTAGGCCATAAGCAAAAATTCAGCAATTAAAACAACTATCATTCATTTACATTCTTGATTGAAGATCCTGTGCAAAATCTTGTTCACTGTGATGTATGACGTCACCGTATTGGTTGGCGTGATGACATCATCACATTACTGCACAAGATTTTACCCAGTGTATAGGTCCAATGTACATTTATATATATAGTAAGTATCTGGCTTACTGTGTTTTATACAATATACAGGCATCTTGGATACATCTGCATATGTGGCTTATATTTTTATCTTTGAACATCTAACATCTGCATATGTCATTTATACTATCATATCTGAACATCTGTATTACATTTTAGTGCTGTTTGACACTACAATTTTCTTTTGGATGACTGATTTTGATTTGGTGGTGGTTTTTATCCCTGGTCAGGGCCATCTAAGATCATTTAGAAGGTTCCTTACACGGGGTCGTCCTTACTGGGGTGGTCATTCTATTTGAGGTAGGGCCTTATAGGACAGGGATAGTCAGTAGGGTGAGTGTCTCTTTCATGACTGACTTACTGTTTTAGCCCAATAGTGGACATTTTATCTGGCTAAATATTACATTTTATGTGATTTGTGGTTAGTGACTTTGATGTTGACTACACTACTACTATTATCAGACTCCTCAACTTGACTGGTCAGACCTAATAATCTACTAAATTGTATGGCAGTGACTGCACAACCAGCATCTTGGCCAGGGAGGAATTAACCTTGCACACCAGCAGATACCTGGACCTGTATAGTTGTTTTTTGGCCACACATTCCATTATTGATTGGCAGATGACATAGTGGATGAGGAGTCTGGGCGGGAGAAGTAATAAGAGATGGTGAGGATGACAAGGACGCTGTACTGCACATGGATGTGGCCTGGCTGCAGCAAAGTACATTGGGAGGAGGACACACTTTGTGCACTAGCTGATAGAACGTCTGTTTTTCAACAGTAACTGGGGATTTCCCTTCATGTGAGTCATAGTGTCTATGAACACCCACAGCTTGTTTTATTCCTGCATATCTTGCACATGGTGGTACTTTTGGTCTGTCAGCATTGTGGAGAAAAACTGCCAGGCAGGAGATATGCGCACAGAGTTAGCGGCAGCCAAGTTTGGCTTAGGTCAGGCACATTTTGAGCCTGTGTCCACAGCATTAGAGACATCACCAGCTTTTGAAACATATCTGGCCCTGCCAGTTTTTTATTCTTTCTTTTTTTTTTTTTTTTTTTTTTTTTTTTTAATATTCTGGCTGTACATTGTCACTGTTCTTTTTTAATGCCACCACCCTTCTCCTCTGATTACATTCTCCTCAGCAATCTGATTTGTCTCCCAGGTCCTGTCCAAGACACCATTATCAAAATTATCATCCTTGGCTCCTTGGCCTCCTCTCCCAATGTCTTGCTGCGTATTTGCCCAGAGTGCCACTGCCACTGCCTCCTACTGACACCACTGTGGCTACAGATACAACTTCTTCTGCAATCATCACTAGCAAAGCTATACATGGGGTCCCCCACCTCCTCTTAAACTTCCTCCTCATGGTAGTCCAAACACTAACTGTTCTCTCATAACTAATCCACAGGATTAAGCTGTAGCTTTCACTGAACAAATGTCAGCTGCTAGCATGTCTAACCAGTAGGCCCCTCTCCGCCCCCAACCAACCTTCCAATGTCTCTGCTGGCAATAACTCTAGAACAAGTAGCAGAAGCCTTGGCAGCACTTGAAGCAACCACGACAATCTGATGCACAATTAATACATACCACATGAACATGTGCAATGGTCAAAGGCATTACATTTGTAAAAGTTAATGAGGCATGGATCTGTGAGGATTTTCACACACCTCCTGCTGATGCCTAGAGGTAGAACTACCATTGCTGAGCGGTTTTATTCATTTTCAGCCCAATGATGCCACTGCCACTATTTGTCCATCATGTTCCATAGTGTATTAATGCTGCAATAGCTGTTGCTCTTCTAACTTCTGCTCCCCCTAGTATTACTACCCTTATACAGCCGCACATGCACTTCTTGTCACTGTCACTGTCTTGTCTGTCATTTTCTATATTGTACTGCTTCTGCCACTACAACTACCCCTACAAGAACACTCATCTCTTGCCTTCTCCTACAGGATATATACTGTACAGTTATTGCTACTGTTGCCGCTACTAACCCTACACAGGTGCACATCTTCTGCCTTGCAGATATCATCCCCAATAATTAATATTTTGGAATGTTGTTACATTAAAAAAATCATAACAAATCTGATAGTGTTGTGTGTTTTAAACAGACTGTTAACATAATCAATAGTGCATTTACCCATGGTTACATATGTCAGTGTCACTCTGACTAATGAAGTTGTTGCTTTAAAGAGATTACAAGGAGAGAGAAAATTATAAAAGTATAAAAAACACAAATGCAAGAGAGAAAAAAATTGTCTTAGGAGGCCCCAGAGTATCAATCAAATGTAAGTACGTTCAATATCTTTAAAGGATAATTTGTGGACAATTAGTTTATAATTATATATATTTTAATGATAATAAATCCCACAGTGCAGTGTGTGACCACCAGCTTCCATCCATTTACTTCCCATAACAATATAAGTCACTGTCACTCTGGCACTGATGCTGTTTTGGTGTCAGAGCTTGAATACAGGTTGGATACAGTCCGGGAGACCTCGGAGTGTAATACAAAGCTTTTCAGGACACTTTCAATTCAGGTCAAATTTATACCGGAGTCAATCTGTGGAACAATTTGTCAGAATCAGACCCAAAAACTGCCATACTCTCCACAGACACACAGGTTTCCATAACAACCCAGCCAGGTAATTAGTAGCCAGCTGAGGAACTCATGAAATTAAAAACCCAGCCATTTCTCTTCACTGCTTAAAGGGGCAGAGCGATGTGGATGACACTGTTAAAGGGGTATTCCGGTTACCATAAATATAACTTATGTTTTAGACTAATTTCAGACTAAGACCATTCAGTAGTAATAAAAGATGCTTTCTTCCACTGCTACCCATTGCGTGTCCTCATAAATTACCATGGCATCGACCTGTAATTCAGGCCACCCTCAAAAGAAGGACTTAAAAGCAACCCCCACAAGGTTCCGCTAAACCACGGCCCCAACTCAGTCAGGTCACGCCCCCTCCCACTCTTCAGCCAATGGGGGTTGAAAAAATAAGGGGGGAAAATCAACTTCTGTCAGCTGCATTCACTTTCTCTCTGCAACGACACACAGAAACATTAAATTAAATAGATGAAATATACCCAGGTGAAGGCGGGTCTTTCTGCTAGTAAAATATAAATATACGAATCCTCAGCCACCCATGTGGTATTAAGATTAATAAAAGGGTTGGTTGGACATGTCGATATGAATTATTTAGTTAAGTATATAATTATTATACATAGGTATAAACATACACATAAACATTAAATTAAATAATTTAATAGTATTCAAATATTCAAGTAGGTGTGTGCAGGCGTAGACACACACATAGACCATGTTTATGTTAAAACACATCTATATGTACACACATTCCTGCGTACATATACGTATACACATACACACCCAAATATGCGCATACACACACATCTTTGCATCAGTACGTTTAACATATTTGTGTAAATACTTTATATACAGTATAAACATATGTTATTATTTATATAAAAAAGCAGCTGTTATTACAATAGCCGATCAGAACTTAACTCCTGTCAACTCTTGTCATATATGTTATCAAATTTCATGTGCCATCTGGTGGTGGAATATGGAAATTAAATGTTTTAAAACCTTTTTTTTTTACATTTTACCTTTTATGGTATCAAGTCACAATGTCGAGATCACCAGTTAAGCCACTGATTTTGGTGTTAGCTAGATTTGTAGTTAAGAAAATATAGTTTAATCACTTCCCGGTCACCCATTGACTATAAATGTCCTGGACGGTCGGATTTATCACTGAATGGACGTTCTGGAATGCCCATTCAGAGATTGCAGCTGCAGCAGAGCACCCCAGAGAGATGGCAAGGACCGTTCCTGGGTGTCTCTGCCTTCTACATTTCATGCTGAATGAGTGCTGTGTATACAGATCAGGAAGAAATGTGCCACTTCCTGTCTTGACCCGGTGGTCATGTGACCGCTTGGGCCAGAAGAGTGCAGGAGCTGCCAGGTCTTCCACAGTCCTCCATCAGCACTGAGGTTGTACAGCGCTGTATAACACTGTAAGCCTCTCTGGGGGCTATATTCCACTGTAACTGGGACTACTATGTCAGCCCCAGCTACAGGAGAAATCAATAGTGAAAACAAAGTGACGTTAAATATCCCCCAGAGGTCTTGTATGACTTTATGGGGAACAGAAAATGTAAAAATTAAA
This sequence comes from Rhinella marina, assembly GCA_900303285.1. Taxonomy (NCBI): domain Eukaryota; kingdom Metazoa; phylum Chordata; class Amphibia; order Anura; family Bufonidae; genus Rhinella; species Rhinella marina. The sequence continues at coordinate 31,217 of ONZH01010405.1, forward strand.
AATAAAAAAATAATTCAGTTTTATATGTAAAAAATAAATAAATACATTTCTCCAATTAAGTAACTTAAAAAATGTTAAAAATAGGAAAAAATAGACATATTTGGTATTGCCGTGACCGTAACAACCAGCACTATAAAAGTATCACATTATCTACCACATCAAGTGAACGCCATTAAAAAACATTATGCCAAAATATCTTATTTTGTCACCTCACCTCCCAAAAAACATAATGTCAATCGATCAAAAGGTTGTATATACCCCAAAATGTTAGCAATAAAACCATCACTTCATCCAGCAAAAAGATGCCCTCACACAAGACCGACACAACAGTTTTTTTCTACAAATGTTCTTGTTGTTTCAAACGTGAAAATAATAATAAAAAAAAACCCTGAACATATTTGGTATAGTCACGTCCGTAATGAATGGATCTATAAAAATATCACAAGATCTGCCCCATCAAGCGAACAATGTAAAAAAATATATAGAAAAATTACACTAAACAGCTTTTTTGTTACTTCACCTACCAAAAAATTAGATAAAAAACGATCAGAAAGCCAAATGGACCACAAAATGGTGCCAATAAAAACTACAGCTTGTCATAAAAAATAAGCCTTCATACAGATCAGCAAATAAAAAATAAAAAAGTTACAGCTCTTAAAAGCCATTTCAGAAAATTCCTTGTTATAAAATCCAGATGCCGCTCTTTCCCTTCTGAGCCCTGTTGTATCCCCAAATAAAAAATTACAACCACAATTGTTACTGTATTCAGGAGAAAATGGGTAGCAAATTGTAGGGGGATATTCTCCAGTTATCCTTTGTGAAAAAGAAAGTTTGGGTCTAATGCACTATTTTCTTGTAAATAAAAAATGATTTTCCTTTCCACAGTCAAGTATTATAAATTCTATTAAATGCATGTTGGGTCAAGTGCTCACTTCACCACTTAAAATGTCCTGGGTGGTGTAGTTTATAAATTGTGGTCACTTTTTGGGGAGTTTTCAGTGTGGGGGTACCTCAAGGTCTCTTCAAATGCAACATGGTATCCCAAAAACCATTCCAACAAAATCTGCCCTCCGTGTGTCCATACAGCAGTTTCCGACCACATATGGGGCGTTTCTGCAAACTGCAGATTCAGGGTAATAAATATTGAGGTTTGTTTTGTTGTTAATTTTGGATGTGTTACAGGGGAAAAAAATATTAAAATGGAAAATCCACAAAAAAGTGACATTTTGAAATTTCACCTCTATTTTGCTTTAATTCATGTGGGATACTTAATGGGTTAACAATAGAGATGAGCGAGCATACTCGTCCGAGCTTGGTGCTCGTTCGAGTATTAGGGTACTCGTAAGTGCTCACTGCTCGGACAAGTATCTCGCCATACTCGAGGAAATGGCAACTTCCGCATCGTGCTTTTTTGGCGCCTATAAACACAGCCAATCACAAGCCAGGAGACTCTACGGTACACCCAGCATCACGTGGGGCCCTTACATGTCGATAGCAGGGGTTGGCAGGCCTGATCAGGTGACCCTGGAATATACTAGTGACTGGCCGCGGTGCTCGGCTCAGATGCTGTCTGGATGTCGTTAGGGATAGAGCTGCTGCGTTTCAGGGACAGTGTTAGGGCCTGCATTTAGTTCTCTGTTAGGCAGGAATCACCCACAAAGAACCCAACAGCCCTTCTAAGGGCTACAAGACATTTTTTTTGTCTCCTGGCTTGTCTGGCTGGCACTAGTAGTGCAGCTATCGCCATATCTAACCCTGTTTTTTTTTATTGTTCTATCTCAGTGATACAAATCCCATTGCACACAGCAGTGTGGAACCATTCTG
>ONZH01010406.1:0-26182 GCA_900303285.1 Rhinella marina
GCTCCTTTCTTCTGACTACTGACACAAACCCATAGAGACGTTTACCACCACATATGGGGTATTTCTGTAAACTGCAGAATCAGAGTAATGAGTATTGAGGTTTAGTTTGCTGTTAACCCTTACTGTGTTGCAAGAAAAAAATTATTAACATGAATAATCTACCAAAAAAGTGAAATTTTGAAATTTCACCTCCATTTTCCTTTAATTCTTGTGGAACACCTGAAGGGTTAACAAAGTTTGTAACAGCAGTTTTTTATAACTTGAGGGGTGTAGTTTCTAAAATGGGGTCATTTATGGGGGGTTTCATTATGTAAGCCCCTCAAAATCACTTTATATCTGAATTGGCGTTTAAAAAATGGTTTTGGAAAATTTGGTGAAAATTTGAAAAATGGCTTCTAAACTTCTAAGCCCTCTAACGTCCTAAAAAAGTAAAATTACATTTACAAAATGATTCCAACATAAAGTAGACATAAGGGGAATGTAAAATAATAACTATTTTTGGAGGTATTACTGTGTATTTTGAAAGTAGAGAAATTGAAATTTGGAAATTTGGAAATTTTTCCAAATTTTTGGTAAATTTGTGATTTTTTTCATAAATAAGGGTGAAATATATTGACTCAAATTTATGACTGTCATGAAGTACAATGTGTCCCAAGAAAACAATCTCAGAATGGCCTGGATAAGTAAAAGTGTTCCAAAGTTATTACCACATAAAGTGACACATGTCAGATTTGCAAAAAATGGCCCGGTCAGGAAGGTGAAAATAGGCCCGGGGTTGAAGGGGTTAATGATGTTCACGACATGATATTGGATAGATCTCAACAGCGTTCTTCCCCTTCCACTGCTAGCACTAATGCCATTCAAACACTTATGGACCACCTTGACCTAATTGACCCCTGCGTTTACTACATCCAGAGGCATAGCTACCGGAGGGGCAGGGGGGGCGACGGCTCTGGGCCCAGTGACTCTGGGGGGCCCAGCAGGGATGGCCTTAGTACTGTATTGGTAATCAGGCGAATACAAGTGAGTGCTTCCATTATGGAAGCGTTCACTTGTATGTAGGGACCCCCATCAGACCTCAGATCAGCCCACCCAGCCACATAAGGTTAAAATAAAAACCTTTCTTACCTGTCCTGCGCTGTGGCTGCCCTCCGGTCCGGCACTCCACTCTCTTCCCTGGCCGGCGCACACTATAACCTGACGCTGTTGATCTGATGTCTGATGGGGGCACAGTAGGCTGATCTGAGGTCTGATGGCGGCCCAATACGCTGATCTGAGGTCTGATGGCGGCCCAATACGCTGATCTGAGGTCTGATGGCGGCCCAATATGCTGATCTGAGGTCTGATGGGGGCACATTCCGCTGATCTGAGGTCTGATAGGGGCACAATACGCTGATCTGAGGTCTGATGGGGGCACAATCTGCTGATCTGAGGTCTGATGGGGCACATTCTGCTGATCTGAGGTCTGATGGGGGCACAATACACTGATCTGAGGTCTGATGGGGGCACAATACGCTGATCTGAGGTTTGATGGGGACACATTAAGCCAATCTGAGGTCTGATGGGGGAACATTCTGCTAATCTGAGGTCTGATAGGGGCACATTCTGTTAATCTGAGGTCTGATGGGGGCACATTCTGATGATCTGAGGTCTAATGGGGCACATTCTGCTAATCTGAGGTCTGATGGAGGCACATTCGGATGATCTGAGGACTGATGGGGGCACATTCTGCTGATCTGAGGTCTGATGGGGGCACATTTTGATGATCTGAGGTCTGATGGGCGCCAATATGCTGATCTGAGGTATGATGGGGGCACATTCTGATGATCTGAGGTCTGATGGGGACACATTCTGCTGATCTGAGGTCTGATGGTGGCACAATACGCTGATCTGAGGTCTGATGGTGGCACCATACGCTCTGCGGTCTGATGGCAGCACATTCTGCTGATCTGAGGTCTGATGGGGGCCAATACGCTGATCTGAGGTTTGATGGGGGCACAATACGCTGATCTAAAGTCTGATGGGGGAACATTAAGCCAATCTGAGGTCTGATGGGGCACATTCTGCTGATCTGAGGTCTGATGGGGGAACATTCTGTTAATCTGAGGTCTGATGGGGGCTCATTCTGATGATCTAAAGGGGGCACATTCTGATGATCTGAGGTCTGATGGGGGCACATTCTGATGATCTGAAGTCTGATGGGGGCACAATACGCTGATCTGAGGTCTGATGGGGGCACAATACGCTGATCTAAGGTCTGATGGGGGCACAGTAGGCTGATCTGAGGTCTGATGGCGGCACAATACGCTGATCTGAGGTCTGACGGGGGCACAATACGCTGATCTGAGGTCTGATGGGGCACATTCTGCTGATCTGAGGTCTGATGGGGGCACATTAAGCTGATCTCAGGTCTGATGGGGGCACATTCTGATGATCTGAGGTCTGATGGGACACATTCTGCTGATCTGGGGTCTGATGGGGACACAATATGCTGATCTGAGGTCTGATGGGGGCGCAATATGCTGATCTGAGGTCTGATGGGGTGCAATACACTGATCTGAGGTCTGATGGGGGAACATTAAGCTGATCTGAGGTCTAATGGGGGCACATTCTGCTGATCTGAGGTCTGACAGGGGCACATTAAGCTGATCTGAGGTCTGATGGGGGCACATTAAGCTGATCTGAGGTCTGATGGAGGCAGGGGACTGTTAGTTTAGTGATGTAAAAACCGGACAGGTTTCCTTTAACGTAGGAGTCCCCTTGTCTTTTACTCCTATTACTCCTATATTTTACTGCATTATGTGGTAGAGTATTTAAACTAGGGTATGTAGAAATTCTATCTTTCTAATACAATATTATAACCACAACTAGTAGTATGTGCCTGTGAAGTTGGAAATGGTCGTTTGGGAAGCCACTAAGTGGGGGGCCCACTCAAGTATGTTTCGCCCCCCCTGTGCTGAACCTCTAGCTACGCCTCTGACTACATCCCACAGATTCTGACAATACCCATTATTCCCATGTTCATAATTCTCATGATAGGATTGATTACTGGTTAATAATCTGAGGTCTGATGGGGGCACATACTGCTGATCTAAGGTCTGATGGGGGCACATTCTGATGATCTGAGGTCTGATGGGGGCACATTCTGCTGATCTAAGGTCTGATGGGGGCACATTCTGATGATCTGAGGTCTGATGGGGGCACATTCTGCTGATCTGAGGTCTGATGGAGGCCAATACGCTGATCTGAGGTCTGATGGGGGCACAATACGCTGATATGAGGTCTGATGGGGGCACATTAAGCCAATCTGAGGTCTGATGGGGGCACATTCTGCTGATCTGAGGTCTGATGGGGGCACATTCTGTTAATCTGAGGTCTGATGGCACATTCTGATGATCTGAGGTCTGATGGGGGCACATTCTGGTGATCTGAGGTCTGATGGGGGCACATTCTGCTGATCTGAGGTCTAAAGGGGGCACATTCTGCTGATCTGAGGTCTGATGGGGGCACAGTAGGCTGATATGAGGTCTGATGGTGGCACAATACACTGATCTGAGGTCTGATGGGGGCACAATACGCTGATCTGAGGTCTGATGGGGGCACAATACGCTGATCTGAGGTCTGATGGCGGCACAATACGCTGATCTGAGGTCTGATGGCGGCACAATACGCTGATCTGAGGTCTGATGGGCAATACGCTGATCTGAGGTCTGATGGGGGCACATTAAGCTGATCTGAGGCCTGATGGGGGCACATTCCTGCTGATCTGAGGTCTGATGGGGGTACATTCTGCTGATCTGAGGTCTGATGGGGGCACATTCTGATGATCTGAGGTCTGATGGGGACACATTCTGCTGACCTGAGGTCTGATGGTGGCACAATACGCTGATCTGAGGTCTGATGGTGGCACCATAACGCTCTGCGGTCTGATGGCAGCACATTCTGCTGATCTGAGGTCTGATGGGGGCACATTCTGATGATCTCAGGTCTGATGGGGGCCAATACGCTGATCTCAGGTCTGATGGGGGCACAATACGCTGATCTGAAGTCTGATGGGGGAACATTAAGCCAATCTGAGGTCTGATGGGGGCACACTCTGCTGATCTGAGGTTTGATGGGGGAACATTCTGTTAATCTGAGGTCTGATGGCACATTCTGATGATCTGTGGTCTGATGGGGGAACATTCTGGTGATCTGAGGTCTGATGGGGGCTCATTCTGCTGATCTGAGGTCTAAAGGGGGCACATTCTGCTGATCTGAGGTCTGATTGGGGCACATTCTGCTGATCTGAGGTCTGATGGGGGGCACATTCTGTTGATCTGATGTCTGATGGGGGCACAGTAGGCTGATCTGAGGTCTGATGGTGGCACAATACACTGATCTGAGGTCTGATGGGGGCACATTCTGATTATCTGAGGTCTGATGGGGGCACATTCTGATGATCTGAAGTCTGATGGGGGCACAATACGCTGATCTGAGGTCTGATGGGGGCACAATACGCTGATCTAAGGTCTGATGGGGGCACAGTAGGCTGATCTGAGGTCTGATGGTGGCACAATACGCTGATCTGAGGTCTGATGGGGCACATTCTGCTGATCTGAAGTCTGATAGGGGCACATTAAGCTGATCTCGGGTCTGATGGGGCACATTCTGATGATCTGAGGTCTGATGGGGGTACATTCTGCTGATCTGGGATCTGATGGGGGCACAATACGCTGATCTGAGGTCTGATGGGGCCATACGCTGATCTGAGGTCTGATGGGGGCACATTCTGTTAATCTGAGGTCTGATGGGGGCACATTCTGATGATCTGAGGTCTGATGGGGCACATTCTGCTGATCTGAGGTCTAAAGGGGGCACATTCTGCTGATCTGAGGTCTGATGGGGGCACATTCTGCTGATCTGAGGTCTGATGGGGGCACATTCTGTTGATCTGATGTCTGATGGGGGCACAGTAGGCTGATCTGAGGTCTGATGGTGGCACAATACACTGACCTGAGGTCTGATGGGGCACATTCTGATGATCTGAGGTCTGATGGGGGCACAATACGCTGATCTGAGGTCTGATGGGGCACAATACGCTGATCTGAGGTCTGATGGGGGCACAATACACTGATCTGAGGTCTGATGGGGGCACATTCTGATGATCTGAGGTCTGATGGGGGCACATTCTGATGATCTGAAGTCTGATGGGGGCACAATACGCTGATCTAAGGTCTGATGGGGGCACAGTAGGCTGATCTGAGGTCTGATGGCGGCACAATACGCTGATCTGAGGTCTGATGGGGCACATTCTGCTGATCTGAAGTCTGATAGGGGCACATTAAGCTGATCTCAGGTCTGATGGGGGCACATTCTGATGATCTGAGGTCTGATGGGGGTACATTCTGCTGATCTGGGATCTGATGGGGGGCACAATACGCTGATCTGAGGTCTGATGGGGGCCAATACGCTGATCTGAGGTCTGATAGGGGCACATTCTGTTAATCTGAGGTCTGATGGGGCACATTCTGATGATCTGAGGTCTGATGGGGCACATTCTGCTGATCTGAGGTCTAAAGGGGGCACATTCTGCTGATCTGAGGTCTGATGGGGGCACATTCTGTTGATCTGATGTCTGATGGGGGCACAGTAGGCTGATCTGAGGTCTGATGGTGCACAATACACTGACCTGAGGTCTGATGGGGGTACATTCTGATGATCTGAGGTCTGATGGGGGCACAATACGCTGATCTGAGGTCTGACGGGGGCACAATACGCTGATCTGAGGTCTGATGGGGGCACATTTAAGCTGATCTGAGGCTGATGGGCACATTCTGATGACTGAGGTCTGATGGGGCACATTCTGATGATCTGAGGTCTGATGGGGGCACATTCTGCTGATGGCTGAGGTCTGATGGGGGCAACATTCTGATGATCTGAGGTCTGATGGGGGCACATTCCTGATGATCTGAGGTCTGATGGGGCACATTCTGGTGATTGATCTGATGATTGGTCTGATGGGGGCACATTCTGTTGATCTGATGTCTGATGGGGGCACATTCTGTGATCTGATGTCTGATGGGCCATTCTGATGACTGAGGTCTGATGGGGGCACATTCTGATGATCTGAGGTCTGATGGTGGCGCAATACGCTGATCTGAGGTCTGACAAATCACTGAAAATGTATAGATAGCGAATAGGACGTATATCAAAAACAATTCACTGAGTATTGGCCCTATTTAAAACATAGCTTTTACTAAAGATAGCTTAAAAAAGGATAATCCCACATATAGCAACAATAATTACGTATATATACAAATAATACCGACGGGAAAAGTCAAAATAACGATAATTTGATAGGGCACATTCTGCTGATCTGAGGTCTAAAGGGGGCACATTCTGCTGATCTGAGGTCTGATGGGGGGCACATTCTGTTGATCTGATGTCTGATGGGGGCACTGTAGGCTGATCTGAGGTCTGATGGTGGCACAATACACTGACCTGAGGTCTGATGGGGGTACATTCTGATGATCTGAGGTCTGATGGGGGCACAATACGCTGATCTGAGGTCTGACGGGGGCACAATACGCTGATCTGAGGTCTGATGGGGGCACATTAAGCTGATCTGAGGCCTGATGGGGGCACATTCTGATGATCTGAGGTCTGATGGGGGCACATTCTGATGATCTGAGGTCTGATGGGGGCACATTCTGATGATCTGAGGTCTGATGGGGGCACATTCTGATGATCTGAGGTCTGATGGTGGCGCAATACGCTGATCTGAGGTCTGACAAATCACTGAAAATGTATAGATAGCGAATAGGACGTATATCAAAAACAATTCACTGAGTATTGGCCCTATTTAAAACATAGCTTTTACTAAAGATAGCTTAAAAAAGGATAATCCCACATATAGCAACAATAATTACGTATATATACAAATAATACCGACGGGAAAAGTCAAAATAACGATAATTTGATATAACTCCCCGTGTGTGGGTACTCACTCATGGACCATACGTACGTAGATGCTGAAGTCCATATACGTTCATGACGACTGAGTATCCCCTTTAGATCATCGGGGTGTCAAACCACAGGTAGGGTAGAGGTGCTTATTTCAGGGTTCAGGTATTCCACCGGTCAAGATAGATCACCAAACCGAAGATGCCCAAGATCCTCCTTAAATGAATAGATGAATAGCAGTAGTAAGCAGCTAGTGCAGGGGTATGTGAATGAGGCCCTTCGGGATGACTGATGAAATGCTCACCCTACTTGTCCTACAACACCCTGCCTAAAAGCGGAGCTGCACCCTGCCTAGGAGCGGAGCGATCACCCCAGAGGGGTGGCCCCACTTATCGGTGGCTGACCCTTAGCACACTCACCCTCCCTAGATGGATCCCATCAGTAGATAAAAAAAGTCTCAACGCGTTTCCCCATGCACATTAGTTAGGTTCTTCAGGGGACGTGGAGTAAAGATAGCACGGTGGCTAAAAGCGGTATACCCCGCTGTTAATGATAGTGCCGACCCAATAGATGCCGCACCAGTAAGTAGGACGAACAGCCTATTTATTAACTTACCGCGTAAGCCCCCATATCCGCTCATTTCCTCCATCGGCCGGTCACTCGCGTGCGTTCCAGCATACTGTGCATGCGCAAGATGACCGCGCCGGGAGGATAAGTACTGCGCATGTCCAAAATGGCCGTGCGTTCCAGATCGTCATACTATGTGTTCCACCTTTATATTTTTGGTCCCAAATATAGAACATCATATATTATTGATGCAAAATCCACATACATGGGTAGGGAACCCAAAAGGAATCCATTATTAGGTTGGGGCTACTATAAATCTTTAATATCGGCACTTTAGACACTTAGACCATCGCGTGGACACCAGAAACTAGAGAGAGAGGGATAAATGTTACTATGTACTGAGGATAATCCCTAACAAGGATACATTTTCTGGTGTCAAAATTACAGCAGGAACAATGTCCTGAATCTAACTCAAAGGTATAGACCAATTAAATCAGTATTATTACACAAGGATCCCTCTGCAGATTCACAAAAAGGAACTGAAAGAGATACACTCATTAAGACCCATAGGATTCACAGTCTTAAGCCTGAAAATCTATTCTGCCTCTTTTTGCAGAATATGTCTATCCCAGTCACCACCTCTTGGTGAGGGACGTATCACCTCTATAACATTAAAGACCAAAGAATGTGGATCACCCCCATGATACTCTCTCACATGTCGAGAGATGGGAGTGTCCCTCTTATTTCGAATGTCACCAAGGTGGTCCCCCACCCGTCTCCTAAGCTCCCTCTTAGTCTTTCCTACGTATTGGAGTGGGCAGGTACAGGTACATAAATATACCACTCCAGACGTTTTACAATTGGAAAAATCCCTAGCATGATATGTTGTGCCGCTCACCAGACTAGTAAATGTCCTAGTTTGTCTAATAAATGGGCAAGCGACACAAGATCCACATCTGAAGGTTCCCAGGGGTCTCCTATCAAGCCAAGTACCAATGTTAGGGGGTGCCCTATAGTGACTCCGTACAAGACGGTCCCTAAGTGACCTGCCTCTACGGTAGGTAATGGCCGGTCTAGTGGGAAGTACATCTCGAATATCTGGGTCCAATCGTAAAAAATCCCAGTATTTTTCAGTAATCTCACGTACCGCAAGGTGACAGTGATCAAATGTCCCAATAATTCTTATAATATCCTCAGTGGTCTTCGGCTGCTTACCGGTCAAGAGATCATTTCGATTGTGACAGATGGCATCCTGGTAGGCCTTTTTTAAAACTTTCCTAGGGTAGCCCCTATTGGAAAACCGTGTTTCAAGTTCCTGAGCCTGAGTCACAAAATCCCTCAAATTTGAACAATTACGCCTAACGCGTAAAAATTGTCCCTTGGGGATCCCACGTTTTACACTAACGGGGTGATGGCTCTCCCATCTTAACAGATTGTTAGCTGAAGTGGGTTTACGGTAAGTTTTAGTGTGAATATAGCCTCCTGATAGTGTAATTTGCAAATCAAGAAACGCTATACTAGCGGGGCCCACTTCATAGGTAAAGTGCATTCCTATGGTGTTCTCATTAAGTACATTAATGAATCTCACAAATAGGTCTCTGGGGCCGCTCCACAGAATAAGGATATCGTCTATGTAGCGGCCCCAGAAGACAATACTAGAAGTCCACCAATTCTCCTCACCGAACACCAGTACGTCCTCCCACCAGCCCAGGAAGAGATTAGCATAAGTGGGGGCACTAGGGCTCCCCATAGCTGTCCCCCTGAGCTCGTGGAAGAACCTGGAGTCGAAGAGGAAAAAATTATGTTTTAGGACAAATTCTGTGAGTTCCAAAACAAAGTCGCTGTGGGCACCAAACTGTATACCTCTGGTTTTGAGAAAGTAAGCAATAGCTTGAAGGCCTATGTCATGTGGGATATTACTATATAAGGCCTCTACATCAATAGAGGCCAACATAACATCGTCCTCCACCGTTAAACCCTCAAGTTTCATCAACAAATCGGTGGTGTCACGAATGTACGAGGGGAGGGCGGTAACATAATTTCGCAGTACCCTATCGATGTATATTCCCACATTCTGGCACAGAGAGTTGGTGCCGGCCACTATAGGGCGTCCCTTTAGAGGATCCAGCCCCTTGTGGATCTTGGTGAGGGCGTAAAACGTAGGAATCTGAGGGTGACGTATATCCATAAATTTCATCTCATCACAGGAGATAATGCCGCTATCCAACGCTCTCTCCAAAATCATCACAAGCTCATTCTGAAAACACTCAGTAGGATTATTAGATGAAACCCTGTAGCATTCCCCATCATCCAATATTCTCTTGCACATAGTTTTATACCCTTCGTGGTCAAGGATCACTAGGTTGCCCCCTTTATCAGAGGGCTTAATGATTATATTGTGATCAGACTCAAGTTGAACCATAGCATTGATCTCCTCCTTGCTAAGATTAGGAAAAAAGGTAACCTCTGATTCTTGTAGTTTACCAAACTCCTGGGTTACGATCTCAAGGAAGAAGTCAATGTTACTGCTCTCTATGGGTGGTGGAAACTTTGTACTTCTTGGTTTCAGAAGAGTAAAGGGCCCTCTCCCAATCTCCCTTTCCCCCTCAGTTAGCAATCCTGCCAGGGTTCTAGCTACTGGAAGTTCTTCCAGTGGAATACCTAATTTATGGCATTCTTCCAAGTCATTTTGTCTGTAGAACTTGTGCCATTTAAGCTTGCGGCAAAAAAGGTTAAGATCCTTCACCCAAGAGAATGCCCTATACCTAGAAGTGGGAACAAAAGAAATACCTCTTGACAGCAACTCTATATCCGCTGAGGATAAAATACGGGTAGATAGATTGATAACTTGGCCCTGAGACCTATCATTTATTTTGGGCGGTCCCTCAGATGGTATGTTGAGGATCCCGCCCCTCTTTCCAAAAAACTGGACGAAACACCAGGTTGTGACAACAAATTGCCATAGTCTAGATTTTTGGTCTGAGAACCTTCCTGTCCCTGTGTACCCCATTGTTTGGTATTGATCGCCCTTTTTTTAGGGGCCCCTCTTCCTCTAGGGTTCCCTCTGCTATAATAACTACCCCTAAGGGGGAGTCTAAAGGGTCTCTCAGTGTCTGAGGTCTCAATGTCAGAAGATGACTGTTCTGACTGGCTTACAAGACTTTTCTGTTGTTGTGCTTCAGTCAAATTGTATGCCTTCTTGTCTCTAAAGTCCAGAAGGTCCTTTTTAAACTGTTTATGTTTGCATTCCTTCAATTGTTGATGAAATTTCTCGACTGAAACCTGTAAATTACTTTCTTTCTTAGAAAAGTCAGGTTCCTGCTTAAATTTTAGGACTTTTTCAATTTGTTCATTCAGTTTGTTGGAAGTCTTTGTAAGGGTCACTTTTTCTTCAGTCAACAGTAAGCTTCATAAGATTAATGGGTGAGTGTGCTCAGGGTCAGCCACCGATAAGTGGGGCCACCCCTCTGGGGTGATCGCTCCGCTCCTAGGCAGGGTGCAGCTCCGCTTTTAGGCAGGGTGTTGTAGGACAAGTAGGGTGAGCATTTCATCAGTCATCCCGAAGGGCCTCATTCACATACCCCTGCACTAGCTGCTTACTACTGCTATTCATCTATTCATTTAAGGAGGATCTTGGGCATCTTCGGTTTGGTGATCTATCTTGACCGGTGGAATACCTGAACCCTGAAATAAGCACCTCTACCCTACCTGTGGTTTGACACCCCGATGATCTAAAGGGGATACTCAGTCGTCATGAACGTATATGGACTTCAGCATCTACGTACGTATGGTCCATGAGTGAGTACCCACACACGGGGAGTTATATCAAATTATCATTATTTTGACTTTTCCCGTCGGTATTATTTGTATATATACTTAATTATTGTTGCTATATGTGGGATTATCCTTTTTTAAGCTATCTTTAGTAAAAGCTATGTTTTAAATAGGGCCAATACTCAGTGAATTGATCTGAGGTCTGATGGCAGCACATTCTGATGATCTGAGGTCTGATGGGGGCCAATACGCTGATCTGAGGTCTGATGGGGGCACAATACGCTGATCTGAGGTCTGATGGGGGCACATTAAGCCAATCTGAGGTCTGATGGGGGCACATTCTGCTGATCTGAGGTCTGATGGGGGCACATTCTGTTAATCTGAGGTCTGATGGGGGCACATTCTGATGATCTGAGGTCTGATGGGGGCACATTCTGCTGATCTGAGGTCTAAAGGGGGCACATTCTGCTGATCTGAGGTCTGATGGAGGCACATTCTGCTGATCTGAGGTCTGATGGGGGCACATTCTGTTGATCTGGTGTCTGATGGGGGCACAGTAGGCTGATCTGAGGTCTGATGGTGGCACAATACACTGATCTGAGGTCTGATGGGGGCACATTCTGATGATCTGAGGTCTGATGGGGGCACATTCTGATGATCTGAGGTCTGATGGGGGCACAATACGCTGATCTGAGGTCTGATGGGGGCACAATACGCTGATCTGAGGTCTGATGGCGGCACAATACGCTGATCTGAGGTCTGATGGGGCACATTCTGCTGATCTGAGGTCTGATGGGGGCACATTAAGCTGATCTCAGGTCTGTTGGGGGCACATTCTGATGATCTGAGGTCTGATGGGGGCACATTCTGCTGATCTGGGGTCTGATGGGGGCACAATACGCTGATCTGAGGTCTGATGGGGGCGCAATATGCTGATCTGAGGTCTGATGGGGGCGCAATACGCTGATCTGAGGTCTGATGGGGGCACATTAAGCTGATCTGAGGTCTGATGGGGGCACATTCTGCTGATCTGAGGTCTGACAGGGGCACATTAAGCTGATCTTAGGTCTGATGGGGGCACATTAAGCTGATCTGAGGTCTGATGGGGGCAGGGGACTGTAAGTTTAGTGATGTAAAAACGGGACAGGTTTCCTTTAACGTAGGAGTCCCCTTGTTTTTTACTCCTATTACTCCTATATTTTACTGCATTATGTGGCAGAGTCAGAGGCGTAGCTACCGGGGGGGCAGGGGGGGCGACGGCTCCGGGCCCAGTGACTCAGGGGGGGCCCAGCAAGGATGACTATCAGGCGAATACAAGTGTATTTAGGGATCCCCATCAGACCTCAGATCAGCCCACCCACCCAGCGCGGGACAGGTAAGAAAGGTTTTTTATTTTAATCTTATGTGGCTGGGTGGGCTGATCTGAGGTCTGATGGGGGCACAGTAGGCTGATCTGAGGTGTGATGGGTCACAATACGCTGATCTGAGGTCTGATGGGGCACAGTAGGCTGATGTGAGGTCTGATGGGGGCACAATACTCTGATCTGAGGTCTGATAGGGGCACAATACACTGATCTGAGGTCTGATGGGGCACAATACGCTGATCTGAGGTCTGATGGGGGCACAATACGCTTATCTGAGGTCTGATGGGGGCACAATACGCTGATCTGAGGTCTGATGGGGGAACATTCTGCTGATCTGAGGTCTGATGGGGGCACAATACGCTGATCTGAGGTCTGATGGGGGCACAATATGCTGATCTGAGGTCTGATGGGGCACAATACGCTGATCTGAGGTCTGATGGGGGCACAGTAGGCTGATGTGAGGACTAATGGGGGCACATTCTGCTGATCTGAGGTCTGATGGGGTACAATACGCTGATCTGAGGTCTGATGGGGCACAATACGCTGATCTGAGGTCTGATGGGGCACAGTAGGCTGATGTGAGGTCTGATGGGGGCACATTCTGCTGATCTGAGGTCTGATGGGGGCACAATATGCTGATACAGGGGCGTAGCAATAGGGGAAGCAGGGGAAGCAGCTGCTTTGGGGCCCAGACCCACAAGGGGCCCCCTCAGGAGGGAGACTAAAAGATTTTATTGTCAGGCCCCCCTCAACAGTATTATACAATGACATTATATACAGTGACACTATAGAAAGCGGATGGAGCGGCTGTCAGGCCTTGTCTGGGAGAGCTCAATCTTGACTAGCCACAAGAGTGAGGGTTGCATGTGATTTCGGGGTTGCGAGGAAGTTTCTGGGGGGGCCCCATTAAAAAATTTGCTGTGGGGCCCAGTTAGTTGTAGTTACGCCACTGTGCTGATATGAGGTCTGATGGGGCACAATACGCTGATCTGAGGTCTGATGGGGCACAATACGTTGATCTGAGGTCTGATGGGGGCACAATATGCTGATATGAGGTCTGATGGGGCACAATACGCTGATCTGAGGTCTGATGGGGCACAATACGTTGATCTGAGGTCTGATGGGGGCACAGTAGGCTGATGTGAGGTCTGATGGGGGCACAATACGCTGATCTGGGGTCTGATGGGGCACAATACGCTGATCTGAGGTCTGATGGGGCACATTCTGCTGATCTGAGGTCTGATGGGGGCACATTAAGCTGATCTCAGGTCTGTTGGGGGCACATTCTGATGATCTGAGGTCTGATGGGGGCACATTCTGCTGATCTGGGGTCTGATGGGGGCACAATACGCTGATCTGAGGTCTGATGGGGGCGCAATATGCTGATCTGAGGTCTGATGGGGGCGCAATACGCTGATCTGAGGTCTGATGGGGGCACATTAAGCTGATCTGAGGTCTGATGGGGGCACATTCTGCTGATCTGAGGTCTGACAGGGGCACATTAAGCTGATCTGAGGTCTGATGGGGGCACATTAAGCTGATCTGAGGTCTGATGGGGGCAGGGGACTGTAAGTTTAGTGATGTAAAAACGGGACAGGTTTCCTTTAACGTAGGAGTCCCCTTGTTTTTTACTCCTATTACTCCTATATTTTACTGCATTATGTGGCAGAGTCAGAGGCGTAGCTACCGGGGGGGCAGGGGGGGCGACGGCTCCGGGCCCAGTGACTCAGGGGGGGCCCAGCAAGGATGACTATCAGGCGAATACAAGTGTATTTAGGGATCCCCATCAGACCTCAGATCAGCCCACCCACCCAGCGCGGGACAGGTAAGAAAGGTTTTTTATTTTAATCTTATGTGGCTGGGTGGGCTGATCTGAGGTCTGATGGGGGCACAGTAGGCTGATCTGAGGTGTGATGGGTCACAATACGCTGATCTGAGGTCTGATGGGGCACAGTAGGCTGATGTGAGGTCTGATGGGGGCACAATACTCTGATCTGAGGTCTGATAGGGGCACAATACACTGATCTGAGGTCTGATGGGGCACAATACGCTGATCTGAGGTCTGATGGGGGCACAATACGCTTATCTGAGGTCTGATGGGGGCACAATACGCTGATCTGAGGTCTGATGGGGGAACATTCTGCTGATCTGAGGTCTGATGGGGGCACAATACGCTGATCTGAGGTCTGATGGGGGCACAATATGCTGATCTGAGGTCTGATGGGGCACAATACGCTGATCTGAGGTCTGATGGGGGCACAGTAGGCTGATGTGAGGACTAATGGGGGCACATTCTGCTGATCTGAGGTCTGATGGGGTACAATACGCTGATCTGAGGTCTGATGGGGCACAATACGCTGATCTGAGGTCTGATGGGGCACAGTAGGCTGATGTGAGGTCTGATGGGGGCACATTCTGCTGATCTGAGGTCTGATGGGGGCACAATATGCTGATTATTGATATGAGGTCTGATGGGGCACAATACGCTGATCTGAGGTCTGATGGGGCACAATACGTTGATCTGAGGTCTGATGGGGGCACAATATGCTGATATGAGGTCTGATGGGGCACAATACGCTGATCTGAGGTCTGATGGGGCACAATACGTTGATCTGAGGTCTGATGGGGGCACAGTAGGCTGATGTGAGGTCTGATGGGGGCACAATACGCTGATCTGGGGTCTGATGGGGCACAATACGCTAATCTGAGGTCTGATGGGGCACAATACGTTGATCTGAGGTCTGATGGGGGCACAATATGCTGATATGAGGTCTGATGGGGCACAATACGCTGATCTGAGGTCTGATGGGGCACAATACGTTGATCTGAGGTCTGATGGGGGCACAGTAGGCTGATGTGAGGTCTGATGGGGGCACAGTAGGCTGATGTGAGGTCTGATGTGGGCACATTCTGCTGATCTGAGGTCTGATGGGGCACAATACGCTGATCTGAGGTCTGATGGGGGCACAGTACGCTGATCTGAGGTCTGATGGGGCACAATACGCTGATCTGAGGTCTGATGGGGCAGGGGACTGTTAGTTTAGTGATGTAAAAACTGGGGACAGATTTCCTTTAACATAGGAGTCTCCTTGTTTTTTACTCCTATTACTCCTATATTTTACTGCATTATGTGGTAGAGTATTTAGACTAGGGTATGTAGAAAGTCTATTGTACTGTACTTAACAGCATAGATGATCTAGCAGTTTATACAATCATCTTTCTAATACAATATTATAACCACAACTAGTAGTATGTGCCTGTGAAGTTGGAAACGTGCGTTTGGGAAGCCAATAAGTGGGGGGCCCACTCAAGCATGTTTCGCCCCCCTGTGCTGAACCTCTAGCTATGCCTCTGGGCAGAGTATTTAGACTAGGGTATGTAGAAATTCTATTGTACTGTACTTAACAGCATAGATGATCTAGCAGTTTATAAAGTCATCTTTCTAATACAATATTATAACCACAACTAGTAGTATGTGCCTGTGAAGTTGGAAACGGGCATTTGGGAAGCCACTAAGTGGGGGGCCCACTCAAGTATGTTTCGCCTCCCCCTGTGTTGAACCTCTAGCTACGCCTCTGACTACATCCCACAGATTCTGACAATACCCTTTATTCCCATGTTCATAATTCTCATGCTAGGATTTATTACTGGTTAATACCACAGAACTCTATTCATCTCCTAAAATCCTCACGTATTTTAGATATTTTCATTTCAGATCATGCACCTGTCATTTTCAAGTCATATCTGACTACACCTATTCCCCTTTCTAAGAGATGGCGTTTTCCTTCTTGTACATTTCATTCTGAAGACTTCAAGAACATGCTCTCTGGATTCTGGTTAACCTATGCTTCTGATAATGAGGAGCACAAGGAGGACATTAATCTTTTTTGGGCTGCCTCCAAAGCAGTTATTCAAGGACAGATTATCTCCTATGTTTCTCATAAACGGAAAAAACTCACTGCCTCATTAATGTCTACTCAAAAAACCCTCACTCATGCATATAAGAAATTTAAGCTTTGTAATAACCCGGAAACAAAACAACAATATTTTGCTGCTATGAACGTGCGTTAATGGATGTAAATTATCAGAAGCATAGATATTTCCGCTGGGGTAATAAACCAGGCATATTGTTAGCATCCCTTACCAAGCCTTTTCGAGCAGTCACCTTGATCTCCAAGTTAAAAATACACACAGGTAATTACATATCTCACCCAACAAAAATTGGAGAACACTTTAAATCTTTTTTTGAATCCCTGTATACTGCACACTCAGGAGATATATCCTCAGACCACTCTTTTCTTAACACAAATTTATTACCTACTCTATCTGATAATCATAGACTGGTTTTAAACCCTCCCATTAGCAAGGAAGAAATCATATCTACTATTAAATCCCTTAAACTTTCGAAAGCACCGGGCCCAGATGGATTTGGGAATGAATATTATAGGTTATTGAGTTCCACCCTGAGCCCCTACTTACATACGTTATATAATCATATTATTACTTCTAAAACCATCCCTGATGGCTTTAATTATGCCTGCATAACAGTACTGCCTAAAGCAGGAAAAGGTCATCTTTTAGTAGAATCATATCGTCCCATTTCACTTTTAAATGCAGATTTTAAAATATTTGCTAAACTACTGGCGAATAGACTCCAAACCATCCTTTCTGAGCTTATTTACCCTTCACAAACTGGATTCAAGTTAGGGAGATCCATCACTTATAATATTAGAACGGCTACTGGGGCGATATCATCTTGCAGGGTACTCAGACAAACTAAGAGCATTCTAGTTAGCCTTGATGCAGATAAGGCATTTGATCGAGTATCATTGCACTACCTTCAAGAAATACTCCGACTACGTCATTTTGGTCCCTTGTTTTGTACCACTGTCCAGATGATGTACCACAATCCCCGTTCCTCAATATGGGTTAACGCAATATGTTCATCCTCTTTTAAGATAGGTACACGACAAAGATGCCCATTATCCCCACTGTTATTTAATTTAGCCCTAGAACATTACAAACGCTTTCCTCTTTTCGTGGTATTTATTCAGGATCAGTTGAAACTAAGCTACTAGCTTTCGCGGATGATATATTACTATTTATTTCAAACCCACGTCAGGCTATCCCAGAAATAATGTCCATTATAACCTCATTCGGCAATATATCTGGATTTAAAGTTAACTTTAATAAATCAGAGGCACTCCCGATTTTTCGGACTGCCAGAAACCATTTAGGTACTTCATTTCCTTTTCAATGGAGTCCCGAATCCATCACTTATTTGGGAGATAAACTAACAGCTAACCAGGCCCAATTATATAAACTAAATTACCGCCCTCTTATTGCTTCACTTATATCTTTAATTCAATCCTGGCAACATTTTACACTATCTTATTCTGGTAGATGTCACCTTCTCAAAATGGTGGCATTTCCCAAACTGCTTTAGATAATCCAAACTCTTCCTGTAAGAAATATCGATTATTGACAATATTAAAATTAAAGCATAATAATACTGAACAATAATAATATCCTCATGTAAATTCTAGGGGACGGTCGGCGAAGAAAGCACACAACAACAGTGCATAGAAACAAAAGAAATTATATTATTTATAGACACAAATGAACTGTGTGAAAATAGAAAAAATATCAACCAACAATCAAACACTGGAAAATATAAAACCACACTGATAAAAAACAGACCTAGAATATTAGCCAGAAAAACACAACAATACAGACGGTTCCTCCAAAAATAACCCTCCAGCACAGTAATCAAACAATAATTCAACAATAAAGAATCACCATATAGTTACCCAAGGCTGAACTAAGTTCCGTCTGGCCTGGTCTGATGTCCAGAATCCTCCTGGGACCCAACCTGTATGATTTACAGGCTCCTTCCCCCTTGGATCCTCTCTAGGATCCCCCCTCTAGGATCTCTCAACTGACCATGGCCAAGGTTTTATATACTAAATTGAAGCATCCCCCTTGTGAGGTTCCCATGCCACTGGTGCCGACCAATCTCATTCAAGATCAAAATAATGTTTTGTTTTGATTTTTCCACCCTCTATCTGCGCACGGGAATCAGGCCGATGTTCCCACATTAACATTTTACAATTACCTGTCTCTTCCTTGTTTTCACCCAAATGCAAACTACCCAAGTTGGAGACATGTAACCTGGCCACACAATAGTGGGTATTTGCAATGGACTGGGAAAAACACCCAGGAGCCTTTGAAATGTAATTCACCAAAACATTTCTTCTGGCACCTTGATTACCAATGCAAAGAGGCTTCCTGATATTTCAATTAACCCTGACAAACTGGTTTGAAACCGTATTTAGACCTTCATCTATAGAGTGATTCTCCATTGTTTTACAATTCAGTCTACACCCAATATTTTATACACTTATATAATACATAGATAGACACTTATATAATACATATGGATAGATATACATTTTATCATAACCCATATCTTTATATTTCTACAGTCCCCCACTTGAGAGTGATCGAACTTCAGGGAGAGAGCTCTCACATATATCAATAAATATTAATTTGCGATAGTCTGTTTATAAAGTCCATAGATGTTTCCATAGATGTATAGAGAAAAATCCACTTCGACTGCTGACTGAGGCCATATAATTGGTTCCGGTGTGATAACATCTGTTGATTAGAGTCCTTGTCTTGGATGATCCTCAAACCAACAAAACTTCCGGGCACTGTGCTGCATCTTTCATAGAAAGGTGGAGTTTGTCTTCTCTGAGCGAAATGAAGCATTAAAATTACGTGCTCTTTAACTGGTTGAATCATATAACTCTACTGTTGGAAGTGATAGGATTTACTGAGACAGACTTGATCTGACAACCACCAAAACAATTTCCTGTCCTGTGAAGTTAAATTTTTACCTTATAATATTATTCACCGACACCTTAATATGATTGCTCCATCAGCCACCATACAAGATCTCGCACCACACAAACAAGTTTTACATTTAGCACAACAAAGTCCACACTATCTGCTCTTAAACACACTTGTGACCACCACCGTTATGCGAGCTCACTTTTCCATTGAGGCTCCTTCCGGTCGTCTGCTAGGATCTCACTTGACTGTGCTTGTTCCTTTATTCGGTGCCACTCACACCATTAAGTCTATTTCACAGTCTTTTGTCCCTTGCAGAAAACACATTATAGGACAGATTTTTGCTCGCTGCCATACTGGTTTTGGGAGCAGTCACTACTCAAGTTGGAGCAGAAATGCAAACACACTTACATACGACAAATACACAACACATGATGCAAGATAACTGGATATTGGTGGCTTCAGGAATTATTACTAAACTAACCCAAATTAGGGTACTGCACCTCCAATTGCTAAGGTTGTCCATGTCACCTATGTCTCAGCACCTCTATATCAGTTCCAAAGTCTACTACTATATCAAAACACAAAATAAACTTTATCAGACAGAGAGATCGTTTGGAGAAGGGACTTTCTAGAGAGGCCTTTATCACATTTAGAACATCCTAACATAATGTAGAATAAATGTTGTGTATGAGATTCCACATTATTGATAACTTACAAAATAATGTGTTACAGAAAATGCAGACAATGTATTTATTCAAACCAATACACATTAATAGCATCAATAGACTTAATACTTCCAGCAAAAAGTAAAAAATAAAAAGATCCAGATTGAATGCTGCTTTTTATACCATTTTACTATCATAAATATCTTCACTGGTATTATGAAGCATGCAATCTGTAAAAAAAAATCATTAACCTTGCCGCCATTGAGACCAATGCAAAAAAAGAAAGTGTTTTAAGGATATGCAAACTACTGCTCCATCAGAATGTGCAAATGAGACTGTTCTCAGTTTACACCCATCAACACTGCTAGAGAGGAATGATTGTCCCCAAATACAATCACAAGATATCCTCAGTGTCACATTTGCCTCACAATAGCAGCTATTTACTTTCTATACAGTATAGGCTTTGGGGGAAAAACCAAACAGCAAAAAAAAAAGATCAATTTAGAATTTAGTATGCCCATCTGTACATTACCTTAGTAAATTTAGAGGCTTCTCCTTAAAAGTAAAAAAAATAAAACAATACAGAAAGGTCCTCTAATATCTAGTTATTGCCTACAAGGAAAAAAATGTTAAACCCACACATCTCCATGTTTTGTAAATCTCCATTTTTCCCTGAAAGACAAAACTAGTAAAATATTAATAAAACAAAACAAGATCTCCTCAAGAAAGGTTCACTCTAGAAGACCCCTCTTCTGCACTTGAAATACCTTTTGGTGTTTTTAAGCCTTCGACTCCAGTGGTTTTAATCATTAATCTAAGTTTTCTTACTTCATTTTCTAACTTTTCGTTTTGGGCTTTGACCACAAGGATTGGAACCCAGTGGGAATGTCTTTGGTGGCCATATTGCCATTGTCTATACATAGACCATGAGGCAACATTTTCCCGCTCTTTTCCTTCCATTTTGGGTTCATTTTCCCCACGTCTTGGGTCCCTTGCTGCACCCTTTAAAGTGTAGCAGTTACTAGAAATATGCCCTTTCTTACCACAAGAATAACAAGTTCTCAAATGCTTTTCCCTTTGTGCTGGGCAGTACCTTGCGATGTGACCCACACGTCCACACGCAAAGCACTTTATCCCATTGTCCTTTTTCTGTGACTCACTAACAGAAAACCGACAATACTTAGAAATATGCCCCAGCCGACCACAAGAAAAGCACTTGACTGGATTGTACCGATTAGAAGGCTTAAATTCACCCTTGGTATTTACACTTCTAATAGAAGACACTTGGACTCTGTTGTCTGGTGTCTCACACCTATCTTTGGACTTATCAGCCTGCTTTGTGCTGGGGGAAGCCATCAGCCCAACAGCATGTTTTTCTGCCGCATTCAGCCTCTCATTAAGCGGCTCAATTTCCATCTTTAAACTTCTGTTCTCTGCTGTAAGAAGCTGGTTGCTAACAGACATAGCAGCAGCACTTTTAGCAGACACCTTTAATGTTTCAACCTCTTTCGTCAGTTCTTGTATACAATCTTCTAAGTTTTCATTTTGTTCTCTCATACCTCCATATAACTGGTCCAAACACTCAACTTTGTTGTGTAAAATTTCATTTAATTTCCTTGAGCTTTGAATACTGCTCTGCTATCCAACAGGCAGCAAAAACTAGAGCACCTTTTCCTTCAGACTTTGTGAACTTCTTGACAGAAATTGCATTGGTCACAAAACTTCTGGCTTCTAACCAGGGATCTCTAGAACCCACCATCAAATTCACAATCATTTTAGTATCCTTGACCTTTGCAATTTTTTTCAAGAAGCACTCCATGGTAAATTCTACACAACAATTACAACCAACTATACCACCAAAGTTAATAGCGGAGTTATCAACAGCAATCCAGTACAAATGATTCAGAATATAAAGACAGTCTCTTTTTATAATCAACACGGCAAAAACAATTACAATGGCTGCTCTAACAGAGCTCCACTACCACACAGAAATTAATTTAACATCATTCAAAAATTTTTTTTCTCACACAGCACAGATGATAAAAATATGCATAGTTATTAATATACTCTCTGGCCACACCTTTTCCCCTCCTACCTGGCTCGCCAAATTATGTAAGAAATATCGATTATTGACAATATTAAAATTAAAGCAGAATAATAATGAACAATAATAATATCCTCACGTAAATTCTAGGGGGACGGTCAGCGAAGAAAGCACACAACAACAGTGCATAGAAACAAAAGAAATTATATTATTTAGAGACACAAATGAACTGTGTGAAAATAGAAAAATATCAACCAACAATCAAACACTGGAAAATATAAAATCACCATTTCTACATTCCCTTATTGCTCCGTTTATCTGACATTAAACTTCTCCAAAGGACTTTCAGACGTTTCATTTGGACCTCCTCATGGAGAAGTCGTATTCGTCTTTATAAATTACAACAGCCTCACGTACTTGGGGGCCTTAATTTTCCGAACATTTCACTCTATAATCTAGCCGCCAATTTTCAATATGCTGTAGATTGGTTGCGAGGGAAATCACATTTTGCTAATGTAGATGTAGAAAAACAATTTTTCCCACACGTCTCCCTCTTGGCACTGTTACATTTACCAAACACTTCTCTCCCACATAATATAAAGGATTTTCCTATTTTATGGACTGTCATTAAAGCATTGCACAAAGTGCAAAAAATGAGTACACTCGATGGTACAAATACACTCTTTCAACCATTCTTAGGTCATCCAAAGTTTTTAGAGGGTAGACCACCTAAGATATATACCTCTTTAGCATTACAAGGCCGTTCTCTGATTTTGGATATGCTAGATTCTAGTTATTCCATAATCCCCTTTTCAGAGGCCTCCCAAAGGTTTCCAGCTTTTAATCATAACCAATTCATATATCTGTAAGCCCATAGTTTTGTTCAACGCTGCCTATCCAATATTTCAAAATAATTCAGAGGAGCCTGCCTAAATGTTTTTCTTAAAAGAACAAGAACTAATATTTCTTCTACCAGTACCATCTATAGATTCCTCAAACCGCTAATAGATTGGGATACTGTTACCACAGGCCTAAAACAATGGATCAAAGACTTCCCAGATCTTGAAGTTAAAACGTTACTGGAAGCTACATTTAAAATATAAAAACATTGTGCAGGTTGGGGGACACCTGGGAAATAGTGACCATAATATAATAACCTTTCTATTGTCATTCAAAAGAGCGTTTCTTCAGGGAGGAACAAAAATACCAAACTTCAAAAAAAGCAAAATTTAGCCAACTAGGAGAGCCCATAGGCTGAACTAACTCGGACAAGTCCTCAAAAATAAAAATACAGCCACAAAATGGGATATTTTTAAAAGCATCCTAATATCTAATTGTGAGAGGTACATACCTTATGGGAATAAAAGGTTAAGGAACAAGAAAAAACCAATGTGGATAAACAGAACTGTAAAGAAAGCAATAAATGACAAACAGAAAGCATTTAAATCACTAAAACAGGAGGGGAGCGAGGAAGCATTGAAAAACTATAAGGAAAAAAATAGAATATGTAAAAGACAAATAAAAATAGCCAAATTAGAGACCTAGAGATTAATCGCCAAAGAGAGTAAAACTAACCCTAAAATGTTCTTTAATTATATAAATGGTTAAAAGTATAAACCTGAAGGTGTCGGCCCCTTACAGAGTAATGAGGGGGGAGTTGCAGAGAGAGCGATGAGGAGAAAGCAAAGCTACCAAATATCTTTTTCTCCACTGTATTCACTGAGGAAAATAAACTGTCAGATGAAATGCAGAATATAAAAGTAAATTCCCCTTAAAAGTGCCCTGTCTGACCCAGGAAGAAGTAGAGCTGCGTCTTAAAAAGATTAAAATAGACAAATCGCCAGGACCGAATGGCATACACCCCCACATCCTAAGAGAATTAAGTAATGTCATCGCCAGACCCTTATTTCTGATATTTAAGGACTCTATACTGACAAGGGGTGTTCCACAGGATTGGCACATAGCAAATGTGGTGCCAATATTCAAAAAGGGTCCAAAAACAGAGCCTGGAAACTATAGGCCGGTAAGTTTAACATCTGTCGTGGGTAAACTGTTGGAGTATCTTGGAGTACCTCAATGAAAATAAGCTAATTACTCCATATCAGCATGGCTTCATGAGGGATCGGTCATGTCAAACCAATTTAATCAGTTTCTATGAGAAGGTAAGTTCTAGACTGGACCGTGGTGAATCAATGGATGTCATATATCTGGACTTGGGTAAAATTTGAATAAATCAACAGTGAGTGGCTCACCACTAGGGATCAATGAGACGTCGGGGTGCTCAAATCCTAGGCTATACCCACAGCCTTTTTGTATGGAGAGGATAAATCTGTTAGTTTATGGATGAGCACACCCTATCCAGTACTGTATTATTGTAGGATTATAAAGTATGCAGAGAGTGTAGATTATCAATATAATATTTATTATTAATACATATAAAATAATAGCTGGCCAGCTATGAATGGGTCAGTAATAAAATAGATAAAAGAATCTATCCCAGGGGGGGTAGGGATAAAAGAAAAAAGTAAATGATGATTAACAATGTCTTGCTAAAAAGAAAACAGAAATATGAAAAAATGAATAAAAACGTGGAGTTTTTGAACAGTAGTAGGTAGTCTTTTGTATTAGCGCTAATATATTTGTGGCGCTTACAGCTCCGTTCAATTGAATTGGCAGTCTTTGTGTATTTGTAGCGCTTCAGCTCAGTTCAATTGAATAGACATTCTTTCAATAACAGTTTCCCATATTGGGCTTAATCATATAAAGTCAAATTTTGTACGTTACCCCTCTGTTCAATACCCGTAGTGTCTGGGGGGCGATATCTTCATTGCTAACGGCCGTCAGCCACGAGGACGCGTTCTTCTATTAGTGTAGCGGCGGCAACAACACAGTGTGCGCGGTTCTTTTCCCGGCTTCTATAACAGCGATGTCCAGCGTGGCGTCCCACGTATTGTAAACAGCGTTTTGTTTGTAAATGGGCCGGTGTTCTCAATATCCCTTTTGGGACCTTAGGATTCAATGAGTAGCCTCCTCTTTGTATGTTCAATATAGGGGCTTGTCTCGGAGGACAAATAATAAATAAAGAAGTAAAAAAAAAAAAAAAAAAAATATAAAGGAGGTAAAATCGATCCAGTAAAAATGTAGTTGTGGTAAATTTCAACTTTTAATGCCAGTCCGTACTTGTCCTTCAGATGCAAACGCGTTGGGGCGTATTCTCCTGCCCTTCCTCAGTGGCTACCAATAATGGACTATGGACCTGGAAAATAAATAGTCCTAGGATAGTGCATCATTCCGTGACATGGAAAAATTGACGTGGATTCGGATTGGGATCAGCGTTTGTTCTTATAGTCTTAACAAGAAAAGATTATACGTGAATTCATATTTATATATCAATCAATAAATGGAAAAACGTGGAAAGCAAAACATATAGAGATATGACTTGCGTAAATCCCTATTTTGTGAAGTGAACTTTCAACTGCTGACTTTTCGGTGCTTTGTGTCAGTGCAGGTTTAGTTTTATTTTCTTGAAAATCTGTTTATATATCAATCAATAGATAGAAAAATGTGAAAAAACAGAGCGTATAGAGATATGACTTTCGTAAATCCCTATTTTGTGAAGTGAACTTTCACTGCTGACTTTTCGGTGCTTTGTGTCAGTGCAGGTTCAGTTTTATTTTTTTGACAATTTATTTCTTCCTTATATATATTCTATGTGTATACTGAAATAGGTAGTATTAATTTCTTGCTCATTTGTATTCATCGTTACTATATGTGTATATTTTATTTTTTGTTTTTTTTTCTTATTGTTTTTGTTTTCTTATTTTTTTTAAAAAAGGGGGTTTTTTTGGTGTCATTTTTCTTTTTCTTTTTTCTGTGTGTATAAGTGTAAGGTGCTAAGGTAAGTGTCCCTTATTTTTGTTTTTATTATTAATTTTGTCCCTATTTATTTTATTTTTATTTCTTATTTT
>ONZH01010407.1:0-24301 GCA_900303285.1 Rhinella marina
TCAGATTCCTCAAGTCTACAATGAGGAGTGGACGTGGATGTCTGATATCTGCCAGGTGTTGAGCAACTTTGAGGAGTCAACACAGATGGTCAGCGGCGATGCCGCCATTATCAGCCTCACCATCCCGCTGCTTTGCCTGTTTAAAGACTCACTGCTCAGCATCAAGTCGGATGCTTTGCGCTTGTCACAAGAGACGGTGGAGGAAGATACGTCGCTTGATAGCCAGAGCACCCTCCAGTCTGTTTCTCAGTGCGTATCGGAGGAGGGGGATGAGGATGAGGAGGAAGAGGAGGAGAATGTCAGCGAGACAGTAGAGGGTACCAGTGCTCAGTCCTTAACTCTTGAGTGTGTATGGGCTGAAGAGGAGGACTTGGAGGAGGAGGAGGAGGAGGAGGAAATGGAGAGTCAGGCCAGTGAGGAGAGGGAATTCTTATGTGTTGGGACTCTGGCGCACATGGCAGACTTCATGTTAAGCTGCCTATCCCGTGACCCTCGCGTTAGAAGCATTTTTTCAAACACCGATTACTGGTGTTCACTCTCCTGGACCCACGGTACAAGCAGAACCTTTCCACTCTCATCCCTGCAGAGGAAAGGAGTATGAGAGTAAATAGATATCAACAGGCCCTGGTGCACAAGCTGAAACAATCCTTCCCATCTGACGCCGCTAGCGGCAGAGGGCATGGTTCTGTGGGCCAAGTAGCGGGGGAGAGAAGCCAAGCAGGCAGCTTGTCCAGCACTGGCAGGGGAATGCTCTCCAAGGCCTTTGCCAGTTTTTTATCACCCCAGCAAGACACTTTCACCTGTCCCCAGTCTAGGCAGAGTAGGGGGGAGCTGTACAGAAAGATGGTGAGGGAGTACCTAGCTGACCATACCAACGTCCGGACCGATCACTCTGCTCCATACAACTACTGGGTTTCAAAGCTGGACACGTGGCCTGAACTGGCGCTGTACGCCTTGGAGGTGCTGGCCTGCCCTGCCGCTAGCTTGCTGTCAGAGCGGGTATTCAGTGCAGCTGGTGGCGTCATCACCGATAAGCGTACACGCCTGTCAACTGACAGCGCTGACAGGCTGACACTTATTAAAATGAACAAAGCCTGTATTTCACCGGAATTCAAATCTCCCCTGGGGGAAAGCAGCTAAAGATTAACATTACTTATGTATCCGATTCCTCTTCTCTACTCCTCCTACTCCTCCTCCTCCTCCATGTCGTCTTTGCCTAACGCTGACCAAAAAAACGCCATTTTTTAGAGGTCCAACTGGCACTCTTTTACCACAATGTTTTAGGAGGGCCCCCTACAGGCCCTCTCTTGAAGCAATTTTTCCAGAGGTCCACCTCTCTCCAAACAATTTTTCGTCTTTTTCCTATCTTTCTCTCTCTCCAAACTATTTTTCCGGATAGCTGCCATATACGGTAATAAACTGAGAAGAATACAGAGAACACATGCCACACTTGATCAAGCTCATAATTTACGACTGTACCGGTTGATGCTCAATTTTTAAGGTGGGGTCCTGCGTCGTCATTCACTGAATTTCACTGATCTCCTCAAAGAACCTCACCCCCCGACACCTGTGTCTCGCCATTGTCCACCACCTCCTCAGACAACACTGGTAAATCCCCACTGTCAGCACACGGAGACTACAAAAGGTCTTGCGAATTGGGGCAGAGAATGTTCTGGGGTAGCACATCAGAGAAGGGGTGACTATGGGGTTTCAGGGAGTACGTGACCACATGCAATCTCCATCTAAAAAGTCATACTGAGGCTCACCACCATGCTTTACACTGCAATCTTATTACTGAGGCTCACCACCATGCTTTACACTGCAATCTTATTGAAAGACAGACAATCAGGGGTTCACTGCCAGGTTGTCAGGCAGAATTTTTAAGTGGGTCACCCTTACCGTGACCCTGAAAATTGCCTTGGGGTCATCGCCAGACTATTTTTATGAAAGGCCATGGGGTTCTATACACACAGTGCTGACGGAAGCCCATCAGCCTTTCTAAACACAATTGAATCTGTCCCATCATGAGAAAGTCCCCCCAAGGAGTCCCCACTGTAACTTGCTTCCCATACAACTAACTCACCCCCCGACACCTGTGTCTCGCCATTGTCCACCACCTCCTCAGACAACACTGGTAAATCCCCACTGTCAGCACACGGAGACTGCAAAAGGTCTTGCGAATTGGGGCAGAGAATGTTCTGGGGTAGCACATCAGAGAAGGGGTGACTATGGGGTTCCAGGGAGTACGTGACCACATGCAATCTCCATCTAAAAAGTCATACTGAGGCTCACCACCATGCTTTACACTGCAATCTTATTGAAAGACAGACAATCAGGGGTTCACCGCCAGGTTGTCAGGCAGCATTTTTAAGTGGGTCACCATTACTGTGTCCCTGAAAATTGGCAGTGATGGACCTTCGTTGCACCTAGTTGGGTGCTTCCCTAACATGTGATGGGCATGTGCCTTGCCTTTCTTGGTCTGGGTGAGCACAATTGCCATGAGGGTAACCACCAGGCTGTTGCCTGAGAATTTGGGGTAATGGTGGGATTAGGCAGCCTCAGAGGCATCCATGCATGCTGCCCCTGCTGTTTCCTGTCCATTTCCGTGGTGTTTCCAGGTTTTAACCCAGCCTTCCCTAGGCAGAGCCTTGGTTCCCTGCAAAAAATGCTCGAGTCTCCCATTGACTTCAATGGGGTTCGTTATTCGAAACGAGCACCCGAGCATCGGGAAAAGTTTGACTCGAATAACGAGCACCCGAGCATTTTAGTGCTCGCTCATCTCTAGTTATGGCCATGTGCCTTATGCCTTACAGTTGCATTCCTCGTAGGTATACAGCACAATTAAGCATGCAAGATATCTAATATCTAATCTAATATCTAATATCTAATATTCTAAGTATGGACTGAGAGTCCATTTTAAATAGATTTACATAAAAACATAATCTGTTGCAGCCCATGATCCAGTGTAACCAATTAAAGAACAGTAAAATCAAACACACATACAGTAAAATCAAAACATACATACAGTATTAATAAGTAGAGATGAGCGAGTAGTGAAATATTCGAAAGTTCGAAATTCGATTCGAATAGACCGCGAAATTCGACTATTCGACCGAATATCGAATCCCATTAAAGTCTATGGGAAAAAAATGCTCGCCACTTGGAAATCTCAATTCGACCACTTGGAGGTCACCAAGTCCACCCTGAAACCTCAGAAAAGGATGCCAACACTGCTGGAATGCAACTGGGACAGCAGGGGAAGCATGTCTGGGTGCATATAACGCGCCCAAGTCGCACTATTACGCCACTATCACAGCCTCTCAACAATACACTCCAAAGACAATGTAACCTCTCTGTAAAGTGAGACCATACAAGGAAACCTTCTTTCCTCTACATTGCCATGGACCCCAAGCCAAACTAGACAAAAAAGAAGATAAAATTCTGCACCCCTTAAAATCACGTTGCCTATGACAACCACAGATGGCATAGGCAAAGGGGAAAGCAAATAGACCCCACCCCTAATTGTCATTGTGTGTGTGTGTGTGAGATGTGGTCAGACATGTCTTCTTTAAAATGTAAAAACAACTCAAACACATGCAGAAGCCTTAAAATGCCCAAATTGTTGGCGCTTGAGATGTCAGTGACCCGACCTGGCCCAGTGTCATGTCTAGCAGGTAAAGCAGTGGGGATGTTGAGGGATGCGTAGGACCGCAAAAGGCAGGAAGAGGCCGTGGGCTGGCCAGAGGCTCATGGAAAATTTTGTGGAGGCCCAAGAGGTGAGACCTGTTAAAAACTTTGTTTAGGCCCAAGAGGTGAGACCTTGATAAAATTTTGTGGAGGCCCAAGAGGTGAGACCTTGATAAAATTATGTGGAGGCCCAAGAGGTGAGACCTGTTAAAAATTTTGTGGAGGCCCAAGAGGTGAGACCTCTTAAACATTTTGTGGAGGCCCAAGAGGTGAGACCTTGATAAAATTTGTGGAGGCCCAAGAGGTGAGACCTTGATAAAATTTTGTGGAGGCCCAAGAGGTGAGACCTTTAAAATTTTGTGGAGGCCCAAGAGGTGAGACCTGATAAAATTTTGTGGAGGCCCAAGAGGTGAGACCTTGATAAAATTTTGTGGAGGCCCAAGAGGTGAGACCTCTTAAAAATTTTGTGGAGGCCCAAGAGGTGAGACCTCTTAAACATTTTGTGGAGGCCCAAGAGGTGAGACCTCTTAAAAATTTTGTGGAGCCCAAGAGGTTGAGACTTGATAAAATTTTGTGGAGGCCCAAGAGGTGAGACCTTGATAAAATTTTGTGGAGGCCCAAGAGGTGAGACCCTCTTAAATATTTTGTGGAGGCCCAAGAGGTGAGACCTTGAATAAAATTTTGTGGAGGCCCAAGAGGTGAGACTTGATAAAATTTTGTGGAGGCCCAAGAGGTGAGACCTCTTAAACATTTTGTGGAGGCCCAAGAGGTGAGACCTGTTAAAATTTTGTGGAGGCCCAAGAGGTGAGACCTTGATAAAATTTTGTGGAGGCCCAAGAGGTGAGACCTGTTAAAAATTTGTGGAGGCCCCAAATGTGAGACCCTTGATAAAAATTTGTGGAGGCCCAAGAGGTGAGACCTTGATAAATTTTGTGGAGGCCCAAGAGGTGAGACCTGTTAAAAATTTTTGTGGAGGCCCAAGAGGTGAGACCTTGATAAAATTTTGTGGAGCCCAAGAGGTGAGACCTGATAAAATTTTGTGGAGGCCCAAGAGGTGAGACCTCTTAAACATTTTGTGGAGGCCCAAGAGGTGAGACCTCTTAAACATTTGTGGAGGCCCAAGAGGTGAGACGTATTTAAAAATTATGTGGAGGCCCAAGAGGTGAGACGTGTTAAAAATTATGTGGAGGCCCAAGAGGTGAGACCTGTTTAAACATTTTGTGGAGGCCCAAGAGGTGAGACCTCTTAAAATTATGTGGAGGCCCAAGAGGTGAGACCTGTTAAAAATTATGTGGAGGCCCAAGAGGTGAGACCTCTTAAATATTTTGTGCAGGCCCAAGAGGTGAGACCTCTTAAAAATTATGTGGAGGCCCAAGAGGTGAGACCTGTTAAAAATTATGTGGAGGCCCAAGAGGTGAGACCTGTTAAACATTTTGTGGAGGCCCAAGAGGTGAGACCTGTTAAACATTTTGTGGAGGCCCAAGAGGTGAGACCTGTTAAACATTTTGTGGAGGCCCAAGAGGTTAGACCTGTTAAATATTTTGTGGAGGCCCCAAGAGGTGAGACCTGTTAAACATTTTGTGGAGGCCCAAGAGGTGAGACCTGTTAAACATTTTGTGGAGGCCCAAGAGGTGAGACCTATTAAACATTTTGTGGAGGCCCAAGAGGTGAGACCTCTTAAAAATTATGTGGAGGCCCAAGAGGTGACACCTCTTAAACATTTTGTGGAGGCCCAAGAGGTGAGCCATAAATATATAAATTTTTCTTATTTACGGAGCAATTCTACGGCGGTTAAGGAGGAGGAGGAGGAGGTGGAGGAGGAAATGGCACTTCATACAGATGGCACTTCACTTTTGGCTGCTTTCCACTGTTGGAGAAGCAAAGTCCGGGTCAATCCACTTGCTGTTCATTTTGATTAGCGTCAGCCTGTCGGCACTGTCGGTTGACAGGCGGCTGCGCTTATCGGTTATAATGCCCCCGGCTGCGCTGAACACCCTTTCTGATAGCACGCTGGCGGCAGGGCAGGCAAGCACCTCCAAGGCGTACAGGGACAGTTCCAGCCACGTGTCCAACTTGGAGACCCAGTAAGTGTAGGACGCCGAGGGATCGGGGAGGACAGGGTTACGGTCTGCCAGGTACTCCCGCAACATCCGCCGATACTTGTCCCTCCTGCTGATAGCGGGCCCCGCAGTGATGGAAGTTGCACGAGGGGGTGCCATGAACGTGTCCCACACCTTGGAGAGTGTTCCCCTGGTGGCTGTGGGCCTGATAGATGTTGTGGGACTCTGGGAGACCCTCTCCTCTCTGCCGCCAGCGATGGTGGGTGGGAAAATCTCCATCATGTTCTGCACGAGTTCCCTCTGGTATTCCAGCAATCGATTTGTCCTCTCCTCTACCGGAATAAAAGAGGAGACGTTATCTTTATACCGGGGGTCCAGGAGTGCGAAGACCCAGTACAGTTTGTTCTCCACTATCCGGACAACACGTGTGTCCCGGGAAAAGCAGCCCAGCATGAAGTCAGCCATGTGTGCCAGACTCTGAATAGGCATGACGTCACTGCCCCCTCCAGAAGGATCACTTGCCATTTCCTCCTCTTCCTCTTCCGCCTCCTCTCCGCCCCATCCGCGCTGAACCAATGGGACGCACACAGCCTGACTGCTACCCTCGCCGCCAGCATCCTCCTCCTCTTCCACAGCCACCTCCACGTCGTCCTCCTCCTCCTCATCCTCATCCTCCTGCAACTGCCACCGTGAAGCAGACAAAAGTGTGGTCTGACTGTGTAGCTCCGTTGCGTCTCCTCCTACCCCCGTCTCCTCTGCGTGCAATGCGTTCTCCCTTATTGCGATGAGGGATTCTTTAAGGACGCATAGGAGCGGGATGGTTACGCTCACTATAGCGTCCTCGCTGCTGACCTTCTTGGTGGACTCCTCAAAGATACGCAGTACATCGCATATGTCTGCCATCCATGGCCACTCGTGGTTGGCAAACTGAGGGAGCTGAGTTGGAGGCACGCGTGGATTCATAATCTGGTACTCCATCAATGCTCTCTGCTGCTCACACACCCTGGCCAACATGGAATAGGTGGAATTCCAGCGAGTCGGCAGGTCGCACAACAGCCGATGTTCAGGCAAATGGAGGCGTTGCTGGAGTTTTTTTAAGCTAGCAGCAGCTACAGTTGACTTCCGAAAGTGAGCGCACAAGCGCCGCACTTTCACCAGTAGCTCTGCCAGGTTGGGGTAAGTCTTTAGAAATTTTTGGACTACCAGATTAAAAACGTGGGCCAGGCATGGTACGTGATTGAGTTCGGCAAGCTCCAGAGCCGCCACCAGGTTACGGCCGTTATCGCACACGACCATGCCTGGTCCTAGCTGCAGCGGCGACAGCCACATCTCCGTCTGCTGCAATATGGCGTCCCTCACCTCTGGGGCGCTGTGCTTCCTGTCGCCCAAGCTGATGAGCTTAAGCACCGCCTGCTGACGTCTCCCCGCGCCAGTGCTGCAACGCTTCCAGCTAGCGGCTGAGGGCGATGTTAAGGCAGAGGAGGAGGAGGAGGAGGAGGGGGGTTTATCAGAACCCATGCTGGCAATCTTGGGCGGGGGTGGTAGGTAGGCCGTCTCTGTTTGCGACCCCGTCCCCGCTTCCACTACATTCACCCAGTGTGCCGTCAAAGAAATGTATCGTCCCTGGCCGCAAGCGCTTGTCCACGAGTCGGTGGTCAAGTGGACCTTTGCGCTGACTGCGTACCTCAGGGCCCGCCTGATGTTACGCGACACGTGCTGGTGCAGGGCGGGGACGGCACTCCGGGAAAAGTAGTGGCGGCTGGGGACGGAATAGCGAGGTGCGGCAGCCGCCATCAGGTCGCGGAAGGCCTGCGTCTCCACAAGCCTAAACGGCAACATCTCCAGGGCCAGCAGTTTGGAGATGTGGCAGTTTAAGGCTTGGGCTTGGGGGTGACTCGAGGCGTACTTCCGCCTGCGGTCGAACGCCTGCGAGATGGACAGTTGTTGGGACGAGGAGTGTGAAGGTGCAGGCGAAGAGGCGGGGGAAGGGGAGGCTGAAGGAGAAGGCCCCAAAGTAGCCGAGGCAGAGGCAGATGTGGAGGTGTCCTGGCTGGAGGTCTGGACCGCAGTGGCAGCACACAACACAGGGGAAGAGGCAGTGGCAGCAAGACCGGGCGCAGGTTGTATTGCGTTTGCTCTCTCCCACTCAGCCCAGTGCTTGACTTCCAAGTGACGCCGCATGCCTGAGGTGGTCAGATTGCTCTTCTCAGAGCCCCTACTCAGTTTTGAGTGGCAGAGTGTGCAAACCGCGCTCAGTTTGTCATCCGCACAAACATTAAAAAATCTCCACACCACAGAAGTACGAGGCCTCGATGGGGGAGCTTCGCGCGACTGCCCGCTGCCGGGAACAGCTTCGGCCCTGCTGGCTGTGGCCTCACTTCTCTGTCTGGACTGTCCTCTGCCTCTGGACATCCCTCTGCCTGTGGACATCCCTCTGCCTGTGGACATCCCTCTGCCTCTGGACATCCCTCTGCCTCTTGCTGCCTTTTTCGGTGCTGCGCAGACCACCACCTCTCCACTACTTTCCTCGCTGGACATCACCCCTGGCCAAGTGGGGTCGGTCATTTCGTCATCCACCACCTCCTCTTCCACTTCCTCACTCTGCTCCTCCTGCTGCCCACTGGACATTCCAACAGCCTCCCTTGATGGCAACTGCGTCTCATCATCATCATCGCTCATGATAACAGATGCTGGCTCAGGGTCCACATCAGCAGGAGATGGCGAAAACTCAAGTGTTTGGGCATCACTACAAACAAATTCCTCTGCTAGCTCCTGGGATTCTTCCGGCACATCTGAAAAAGGACCCGAAAAGAGCTCCTGGGAGGGGTCAATGGTGGGATGACTCTGTTGGCCAGGTGTGGAGGAAGGAGGGTCAGAGTGAGACTGTGTGGATGACTGGCTGGTGGACAACTGTGTGGAAGCGCTATCGGCTATCCATTGCACCACCTGTTCAACCTGCTCAGGCCTCAACAGCGGTGTAACCCGCCCCCTGCTTAACTGTCCCATAAAGGCAGGGATTCTGGATGAGCGGGATCCTGGCTGACCCTCACCAGCACGCATTGTATCCCCACTGGCTTCAACAAGGCCCCCAACAGCATTTCCGCGCCCCCGTCCTCGTCCACGTCCTATTCCGCTAGCCCCCCGCCGCATTTTATTTTTTTTTGGTTACAATATTTTGCCTTCACAGCCGTGAAATTACTTTGCAAGAGAACGCACAGTACAGTTGCCAATTGAAAGGCCTATATATTGTATATTTCAAGGTACACAGCCGTGTACTAAGTGATCAGACGGTGTGTATGAACACCAGGTATGAGAAATTACTTTGCAAGAGAACGCACAGTACAGTTGCCAATTGATAAGGCCTATATATTGTATATTTCAAGGTACACAGCCGTGTACTAAGTGATCAGACGGTGTGTATGAACACCAGGTATGAGAAATTACTTTGCAAGAGAACGCACAGTACAGTTGCCAATTATAAGGCCTATATATTGTATATTTCAAGGTACACAGCCGTGTACTAAGTGATCAGACGGTGTGTATGAACACCAGGTTGAGAAATTACTTTGCAAGAGAACGCACAGTACAGTTGCCAATTATAAGGCCTATATATTGTATATTTCAAGGTACACAGCCGTGTACTAAGTGATCAGACGGTGTGTATGAACACCAGGTTGAGAAATTATTTGCAAGAGAACGCACAGTACAGTTGCCAATTGAAAGGCCTATATATTGTATATTTCAAGGTACACAGCCGTGTACTAAGTGATCAGACGGTGTGTATGAACACCAGGTATGAGAAATTACTTTGCAAGAGAACGCACAGTACAGTTGCCAATTATAAGGCCTATATATTGTATATTTCAAGGTACACAGCCGTGTACTAAGTGATCAGACGGTGTGTATGAACACCAGGTTTGAGAAATTACTTTGCAAGAGAACGCACAGTACAGTTGCCAATTGAAAGGCCTATATATTGTATATTTCAAGGTACACAGCCGTGTACTAAGTGATCAGACGGTGTGTATGAACACCAGGTATGAGAAATTACTTTGCAAGAGAACGCACAGTACAGTTGGCAATTATAAGGCCTATATATTGTATATTTCAAGGTACACAGCCGTGTACTAAGTGATCAGACGGTGTGTATGAACACCAGGTATGAGAAATTACTTTGCAAGAGAACGCACAGTACAGTTGCCAATTATAAGGCCTATATATTGTATATTTCAAGGTACACAGCCGTGTACTAAGTGATCAGACGGTGTGTATGAACACCAGGTTTGAGAAATTACTTTGCAAGAGAACGCACAGTACAGTTGCCAATTATAAGGCCTATATATTGTATATTTCAAGGTACACAGCCGTGTACTAAGTGATCAGACGGTGTGTATGAACACCAGGTATGAGAAATTACTTTGCAAGAGAACGCACAGTACAGTTGCCAATTGAAAGG
This sequence comes from Rhinella marina, assembly GCA_900303285.1. Taxonomy (NCBI): domain Eukaryota; kingdom Metazoa; phylum Chordata; class Amphibia; order Anura; family Bufonidae; genus Rhinella; species Rhinella marina. Next base: position 10,204 of record ONZH01010407.1, read on the forward strand.
CCTATATATTGTATATTTCAAGGTACACAGCCGTGTACTAAGTGATCAGACGGTGTGTATGAACACCAGGTATGAGAAATTACTTTGCAAGAGAACGCACAGTACAGTTGCCAATTATAAGGCCTATATATTGTATATTTCAAGGTACACAGCCGTGTACTAAGTGATCAGACGGTGTGTATGAACACCAGGTATGAGAAATTACTTTGCAAGAGAACGCACAGTACAGTTGCCAATTATAAGGCCTATATATTGTATATTTCAAGGTACACAGCCGTGTACTAAGTGATCAGACGGTGTGTATGAACACCAGGTTTGAGAAATTACTTTGCAAGAGAACGCACAGTACAGTTGCCAATTGAAAGGCCTATATATTGTATATTTCAAGGTACACAGCCGTGTACTAAGTGATCAGACGGTGTGTATGAACACCAGGTATGAGAAATTACTTTGCAAGAGAACGCACAGTACAGTTGCCAATTATAAGGCCTATATATTGTATATTTCAAGGTACACAGCCGTGTACTAAGTGATCAGACGGTGTGTATGAACACCAGGTATGAGAAATTACTTTGCAAGAGAACGCACAGTACAGTTGCAATTATAAGGCCTATATATTGTATATTTCAAGGTACACAGCCGTGTACTAAGTGATCAGACGGTGTGTATGAACACCAGGTATGAGAAATTACTTTGCAAGAGAACGCACAGTACAGTTGCCAATTATAAGGCCTATATATTGTATATTTCAAGGTACACAGCCGTGTACTAAGTGATCAGACGGTGTGTATGAACACCAGGTATGAGAAATTACTTTGCAAGAGAACGCACAGTACAGTTGCCAATTATAAGGCCTATATATTGTATATTTCAAGGTACACAGCCGTGTACTAAGTGATCAGACGGTGTGTATGAACACCAGGTTTGAGAAATTACTTTGCAAGAGAACGCACAGTACAGTTGCCAATTGAAAGGCCTATATATTGTATATTTCAAGGTACACAGCAGTAGTGCCAAATATAGTTTGGTATGTAGCAGAGCACCTAATACACCACTAATGCCTCTCTCTGTCCCTACTCCAGCAGCTATCCCTGAATACGGCAGCCGTTCTCTGTAAAGTGTATCTTGTAGTAAAGCTATCACTGTACTGCACTATAGTAGCCCTGATAAGGGCTTTTAATCACGCTCCTGCCTGGCCAACAGCTAAAACCTGTCTCTCCCTTCTCCAGCCTCTGTCCCTGACTAAGTTCACGCAGCATATGCGAACGAGCAGGAAGAGCTGAGTTTTTAATATTCGAGGTCACATGGTTTTTCCAGCCAATGCATGTAGACGCCGTTTTCGCGCTGCCAGCGTGCTCAGCGTGCCTGTCATACCCCCCCTGCATGGTGATTGGTGGAAAAAGAGCGCCAGGGAAGGTGGGAGGGGAAACTAATTCTAAGTGCGCCATCGCCGTTATACTCGAAAGAAATCGAGCACGCCGAATATCGTAGTATTCGATCGAATACCAGCTCGATCGAACACTACTCGCTCATCTCTATTAATAAGATTATGTTTAACAATAGTTAAAACAATGTTTAAACAATAGTTTAACGATAGAGATGTATTTTTCTCTGTTGACATAAAAATGATAAAATTCAGTCCATAACTTCACAAAGCAAGTGGACATGTGACTGTTCTGCCAAGCATTTGGCACCAATATAGGCACTGGGAAACAAACTAGTGTATATGAAGCTTTTGCTGTAATAATATCCCTTATGACATGCAGTCATTGTGTAAATGGTTATGTTTTTACTAGTCACTTGGCATCAGAATAGGCTTTGCAATTAGACAACTGGCAGGTATTTGCAAACTCATAAAAAGGTAGAATTTCCAAAATGTAAGTGTTCAATATTCTTTAGGAAAACTGTAATGCTCTCACAGTCCACAGAAAGGCAAAGCTAAGAACAAACACAAAAATCTATCTATCTATCTATCTATCTATCTATCTATCTATCTATCTATCTATCTATCTACTTAGAAGCAACATACACTACTATAAGGTGATACAGAAATATATATACAGTACAGACCAAAAGTTTGGACACACCTTATCATTCAAAGAGTTTTCTATATTTTCATGACTATGAAAATTGTTGATTCGCACTGAAGGCATCAAAACTATGAATGAACACATGTGGAATTATACTGTATACTTAACAAAAAAGTGTAAAACAACTGAAAATATGTCTTATATTCTAGGTTCTTCAAAGTAGCCACCTTTTGCTTTGATTACTGCTTTGCACACACTAGGCATTCTCTTGATGAGCTTCAAGAGGCAGTCACCTGAAATGGTATTCCAACAGTCTTGAAAGAGTTCCCAGAGATGCTTAGCACTTGTTGGCCCTTTTGCCTTCACTCTGCGGTCCAGCTCACCCCAAACCATCTCGACTGTGTTCAGGTCTGGTGACTGTGGAGGCCAGGTCATCTGGCATAGCACCCCATCACTCTCCTTCTTGGTCAAATAGCCCTTACACAGCCTGGAGGCGTGTTTGTGGTCATTGTCCTGTTGATAAATAAATGATAGTCCAACTAAATGCAAACTGGATGGAATAGCATGACGCTGCAAGATGCTGTGCTAGCCATGCTGGTTCAGTATGCCTTCAATTTTGAATAAATCCTCAACAGTGTCAGCAGCAAAGCACCCCCACACCATCACACCTCCTCCTCCATGCTTCACGGTGGGAACCAGACATGTAGAGTCCATCCGTTTACCTTTTCTGCATCGCACAAAGACACTGTGGTTGGAACCAAATTTGGACTGATCAGACCAAAGCACAGATTTCCACTGGTCTAATGTCCATTCCTTGTGTTCTTAAGCCCAAACAAGTCTCTTCTGCTTGTTGTTTGTCCTTAGCAGTGGTTTCCTAGCAGCTATTTTACCATGAAGGCCTGCTGCACACAGTTTCCTCTTAACAGTTGTTGTAGAGATGTGTCTGCTGCTAGAACTCTGTGTGGCATTGACCTGGTCTCTAATCTGAGCTGCTGTTAACCTGTGATTTCTGAGGCTGGTGACTCGGATGAACTGATCCTCAGCACCAGAGGTGACTCTTGGTCTTCCTTTCCTGGGGCGGTCCTCATGTGAGCCAGTTTCTTTGTAGCGCTTGATGGTTTTTGCGACTGCACTTGGGGACACTTTCAAAGTTTTCCCAATTTTTTGGACTGACTGACCTTCATTTCTTAAAGTAATGATGGCCACTTGTTTTTCTTTACTTAGCTGCTTTTTTCTTGCCATAATACAAATTCTAACAGTCTATTCAGTAGGACTATCAGCTGTGTATCCACCTGACTTCTGCCCAACACAACTCATGGTCCCAACCCCATTTATAAGGCAAAAAATCCCACTTATTAAACCTGGCAGGGCACACCTGTGAAGTGAAAACCATTTCAGGTGACTACCTCTTGAAGCTCATCAAGAGAATGCCAAAAGTGTGCAAATCAGTAATCAAAGCAAAAAGTGTCTACTTTGAAGAACCTAGAATATAAGACATATTTTCAGTTGTTTTACAATGTTAAGTATATAATTCCACATGTGTTAATTCATAGTTTTGATGCCTTCAGTGTGAATCTACAATTTTCATAGTCATAAAAATACAGTAACATAGTAACATAGTTTATAAGGCCGAAAAAAGACATCTGTCCATCCAGTTCGGCCTGAATGAGAATGAATGAGAAGGTGTGTCCAAACTTTTGGTCTGTACTGTACATATATATATATATATATATATATATATATATATATATATTATATATAGTCCCTTTTATTTTGTTATTGCTTCCGTTGTATCTTTGTTTTTGACAGATGCATATTGGAGAGGAGTGAATGTCACCAACTGAAATAGGTACTTTGTGATTTCCAAAATCCCTCTTTTTTATTTTTCTATTTGAGGTTTTTTTTTGGGGGGAGATATGGATATCTAAAGGGCCGGATGATTGAAACACTTGATTATTACCGTGGAAACGGGACTGCAAGGAGTCTCTTGGGACTCTCGCTCGACACATGGAAATGGTTTGAGGGTCTTATAGTGATTTAGTGAACTGGTCTTAGCTTTTAGAAATTGGGACTAGACTCTACAAGTACTATACAGTTGTGATTTAATTTTTTCTGGCTGAATAATGAATAGTATATTACAACATGATGTAATGTCAGTAAGTAGGGATGGACAGTGAGCCCTAACTAGAACTCTGCCCATTTTCCCTGCCTACTTGCAGTGCAAGCTTTAATTATCAAGTCTGCAACTGGTCAATGTTCCCTACTCTGCTAAGGTGCGAGACAAACAACACCAAGGCACTGAGACAGAGTCATACTGAAATGGGTCAGAACCAGGAGCACAATAACATTCCAAATCAAAAGACAGAGAATAGTCAAGTAGCCAAGCAAAGATCAAAACCAGACAGGAAACTCAGTATCAATAGATTAGACAGAGGGTGGTCAAAAAGACAATCAGAGGTCAAAACACTAGTAATTCAAAATACCCAACCAGCAACACAGCTAGTGAGTCAGAGACTAGCACTGGCACTGGTGTATGGTCATGAAGGCGTTTAAATAGAGCTCAGAGTCCCAGGATCAAAAGCTGATAGGCCAGGACTCTAGTCAGAACACTAGCACACAGGAATAGATCAGCTGAGCAATCTGCCCACTGCTAGTCTCCTCAAGCACACACCCACTGTGGAGAGAAAGAGCACTGCATCCTGTTGCTAAGGATGCTGTGTCACCCGGGGGCATGAGTTAGCAGCGTGTTTCTCCTGGCGCTGCAGCTGGAAGCCTTGCAGCTGGAGTCTGGACAAATAGGTTTGTGAGACATGGCTTTCCTTAATTCTATGCCACAACTAAGATGGTGAATATGGACTATAGATACTTTGCTTATGCTTTGAATAATGACATATGGTATGAGCACCTTTGCCCTTAATAGATCCCAAAAACAAAGATGGCAGATAGAGCTAATTATTATAGTGTACATGCACAGAACATAGAGGACACGTTTCTATGCCTTGATATGATTTGCACATAGACACTCTGGTGCAATGAGGTCATGACACTAGACACACATGGATCACATTGAGAAGATGGCGTGCTCGATTACAACTGGATCATATATTTCTTAAATCCTACTGGTGAGTGGCATGCAAACTCATTCCTATATACATTCAAATAATTGAAGGACTTTATGAATTTATGCATTTACTGCACTTTTTATGGATCATAAATGGACATTTGGATCAAATATACACTACAGACGTATTGGATTATTATGAAATATACACAGTTTTATGCACTTTTTTAAATTAATTGATAATTAATTAGTCACATAATATGTATAAATAATCATGGTTGTTCAATATCACTATGCTTGAGAAAGGTCCTGGATGGGACTGAAATATCGCACAGACATGGGCTAATCACAGAGACATAGGCTAATAAAACCTTCTTTTTGCACTTTTTAAAACAAGTTGGTGTGCTTTGAATTCTTTTAATCTATCTATCTATCTATCTATCTATCTATCTATCTATCTATACACTTGAGGTGCACCTAAACTTTCAGAGAACTTTTTCAAAATTAGCTGCCATATGTGTATACATGAATGATAGCACTATATACTTGAACCTGGCATATGTTAGCAGCTTCCTCCTTTGCATGCTGCATCTTCTATTCTCGGTTGTCTCTAAACTGGTGAGTGGAGATGTCACGAGTGGTCTTGCGTCTGGAATCAGACGTTCTGCGCGGCTTTCTAAGTGACATGTTTCACAGGCTATTCCCTGTGGTTTGGGGGCTGTTCACCACACCCCTTTCCCTCAGCTGTTGCCGCTGGGCAATTAGCTGTCTCCTACTTACCTCTTCCTCTCCCAGTATCCCTTGCGGTTTATATCTGCTATTTACCTGGTTGAGAGTGGTGTGGATCTCGGCTGAGATCCTGTTGCTGAGTTCTACCTAAAGTTAAGTGTTTTCCCTTCCTTTGGTTATTTTCTGTTTGAGTCTCCTGTTCCTCCGTACGCTTGGAGGAACGGGTTACTCTCTTGTGTCATTAGACTGCAGGGTGTTCTAGGGTTTAATCAGATTAGGTTCCTGTGTATGAGCTTTCCTACCACTCGGGTTAGTTCATACTGGTAGCCAGTTAGGGCCTAGTCTTAGGGTTCCCTGCAGGAGGTGACCAGTTCCCTGGTTTTGTCTGTTCCCATCCCTCATACGCTCGGTGTGGCTTTTCCCCCCACACCCGAGCGTGACATTATAAACCGCCTCTAACAAAAATTTATGTCATTTTTGTGCTGACATGGATGCTATTACTACACTGGCTGAACGGCTGCAGGGACTCAGCTTGGAGGTTGCTGACATCCGCAACCAGATTCAGAGACCACAGGCTGGTGGTTCTGGGGGTGCTGAGTGTCAGGCCTGTTTGGAGCCTAAGGTCCCCCTCCCGGATAGATTTTCTGGGGAATGTGATAATTTTGTTCTATTTAGGGAGGCGTGCAAATTGTATTTCAGACTGCGTCCACATTCTTCTGGTAATGAGGAACAGAAGGTTGGTGTGGTCATCTCGCTGCTTAAAGGGGATGCGCAGTCATGGGCCTTTTCTCTACCGGCCGGATCGCTGTCTCTCCGGTCGGTAGATGAATTTTTCAAGACCCTAGGGATTATCTATGATGACCCGGATCGTATCTCCCTGGCGGAGACCCAGATACGTAACCTTTGTCAGGGTGAGCGGCCGGTTGAGACTTATTGCTCTGAGTTTCGGAGGTGGGCGACCAATACTGAATGGAACGATCCGGCTTTACGTAGCCAATTCTGTCAAGGTTTGTCTGAAAGGCTGAAGGACGCTTTGGCCTTTCAGGAAACCCCTGTGTCTTTGGAAGCCGCTATGTCTCTTGCTGTACGCATGGATAGGCGCCTGAGAGAGCGATCTAGGGGCCCCCGCTCTCAGGACGTACTATCACATAGTGTACCAGCTTCCTATGATACTTTGGGTGAATATTCCCCTAGGCTGATGTCTGGGGATGAACCTATGCAATTAGGGGGAGCCACTCCTGTATCCACCCGTAAACATCTTGGTAATAAAAAGGGAGTGTGTTTCTTCTGTGGTCAGAAAGGACACTTTATCAATGTATGTCCATGCTTCCTATCTCTAAAGGAGAGAAAAGAAAAGGGGGCGTTGAATTCTCATCTCACTCTTGGTGGAGTGGGTAGGGAGACTGAAAATGTGCATTTGTCTTCATCCTGCAGTACCCGTTTTCTCCTGACTGCCGAGGTGGCGCTAGAATCAAAGGTTGTGAAAATTGAGGTGTTTATTGACAGCGGGGCAGGGGTGAACTTGATTGATGCTCAGTTTGTCCGTATGCATGGATTGTCACCAAGTTCTTTGGATAAGAGGATTTCTGTGTTTGCCATTGATTCTGCACCTCTCTCTCAGAAGTGTTTGTCTCAGATGGTGCATGATATCAAATTAAGAGTGGGTGAATTTCATCAGGAGCTTATTTCATGTTTTGTGTTGGAAGGTCTTCCTGCTCCTGTGGTTCTGGGTTTACCGTGGTTAAGCAAACATAATCCGTCCATTGACTGGCATACTAGACAAATTGTGGATTGGGGCGATTATTGTGTTGACAATTGCCTTAATACATCTTTTTCTGCTTTAACCACTAAGACTCTTCCTTCTTTTATATCGGATTTCTCTGATGTATTTTCTGAAGGTGGATGTCAGGATTTACCCCCTCACCGGGAATACGATTGTCCTATCAATCTTATCTCTGGAACAAGATTGCCTAAATCTAGGCTGTATAACCTTTCTGGACCTGAGAGAACGGCCATGAAGGAATATATTGCTGAGAGTTTGGCCAAAGGACATATTAGGCCTTCCAAATCTCCTGTGGCAGCAGGGTTCTTTTTTGTTAAAAAAAAGGACGGATCCCTTAGGCCATGTCTGGATTTCCGTGAACTCAATAGGATTACTGTCCGTGATCCGTACCCCCTTCCTTTGATTCCTGACTTGTTTAACCAGATTGTGGATGCCAAGGTGTTCTCCAAGTTGGACTTAAGGGGGGCATATAATCTGGTCAGGATCAAGGAAGGGGATGAATGGAAGACGGCCTTTAACACTCCTGAGGGCCACTTTGAGAACCTGGTCATGCCTTTTGGGTTGACCAATGCTCCTGCTGTCTTCCAGCATTTTGTTAATGACATTTTTCATCATCTTGTGGGGAGGTTTGTAGTCGTGTATTTGGATGACATACTAATCTATTCTCCAGATATTGTGACACATCAGGATCACGTGAGGCAGGTGTTGCAAATCTTAAGAGATAACAAGTTGTATGCAAAATTAGAGAAATGTGCTTTTGCTGTACATGAGGTGCAATTCTTAGGATACCTGCTTTCATCTTCAGGTTTTCGTATGGATCCAGAGAAGGTCTGTGCTGTTCTGAACTGGGACCGACCTGAAAATCTGAAGGCTCTTATGCGATTTTTGGGGTTCACCAACTATTACCGAAAATTTATTAAGAACTATTCGACTATAGTTAAACCCTTAACTGACATGACTAAGAAAGGGACGGATGTCTCTGTGTGGTCTGATGCAGCATTGCAAGCCTTCTCTGCTGTAAAGGAGTGCTTTTCCTCTGCCCCTATATTGGTGCAGCCAGATGTGTCACAACCTTTCATTGTGGAGGTTGACGCATCCGATGTGGGGGTAGGAGCTGTGTTATCACAGGGCCCGTCACCTGGTAAATGGCGCCCATGTGCTTTTTTTTCGAAGAAACTCTCTGTGGCGGAGAGAAATTATGATGTGGGTAACCGAGAGTTACTGGCCATTAAGTTGGCTTTTGAGGAATGGCGTCATTGGTTGGAAGGGGCGAATCATCCAATCACGGTATTCACTGATCACAAAAATCTGGCTTACCTGGAGTCGGCTAGACGACTTAATCCGAGGCAGGCCAGATGGTCTTTGTTCTTCACCAGATTCAATTTCATTGTCACATACCGTCCTGGGGTTAAGAATGTGAAGGCGGATGCCTTGTCACGTAGTTTTCCCGGGGGTGGTGATTTTGAAGATCCTAGCCCTATACTGTCTGAAGGAGTGGTGATATCCGCTCTTTACCCTGATCTTGAGGCTAAAGTGCTTGAGGCCCAGGGAGATGCGCCGGAGTCTTGCCCTCCCGGGAAGTTGTTTGTTCCTTCTGATTTGCGTTATAAGGTTTTTGAGGAGCATCATTCTTCGGTGCTTGCGGGACACCCTGGGAGTAAATCCACTGTCGACCTCATCTCTCGTAGATTCTGGTGGCCAGGTCTGCGTAAGTGTGTTGAGGAATATGTGTCAGCCTGTAGTGTCTGCGCACACTCTAAGGTGACACATACTCGTCCCTCTGGACCCCTACTTCCATTACCCATCCCGTCCAGACCATGGACTCACCTATCCATGGACTTCATCACTGATCTGCCTGAGTCGTCTGGTAAGACAGTTATTCTGGTGGTTGTAGATCGTTTTAGTAAAATGGCGCACTTTATTGCATTACCCGGACTCCCCAATGCTAAAACTCTTGCACAAGTGTTTGTTGACAATATTGTGAAACTTCATGGCATTCCCACTGACGTTGTCTCTGATCGTGGGACTCAGTTTGTGTCCAGATTCTGGAGGGCGTTCTGTACTCGGCTCGGGGTACAACTGTCTTTCTCCTCTGCCTTTCATCCCCAGACGAATGGACAGACTGAGCGTACCAATCAGAATCTGGAGACTTATTTGAGATGCTTTGTCTCTGAGAACCAGGAGGAGTGGTCCTCGTTTTTGTCTCTGGCTGAGTTTGCCATAAATAATCGCAGACAGGACTCCACTGGTAAGTCACCATTTTTTGGTGCATATGGCTTTCACCCGCAGTTTGGCACATTTTGTGGTTCTGATACTTCTGGTATTCCTGAGGAAGAACGTTTTTCATCATCATTGTCTTCCATATGGCGAAAAATTCAAAGTAACTTGATAAATATGGGTAACAAGTACAAACGTGTGGCTGACAGGAGACGCATGAATGGTCCGGACCTAAATGTGGGTGATTCTGTGTGGCTGTCTACTAGGAACATTAAGTTGAAAGTTCCTTCATGGAAGTTGGGTCCAAGATTTATTGGCCCATATAAAATCACGGCCATTATTAATCCTGTAGCATTTCGTCTTGAACTTCCGCAGGCCCTGAAAATCCATAATGTGTTTCACAGATGTTTGTTGAAGAGGTATGTTGAACCTCTGGAGCCATCTCCCTTGCCACCCGCGCCTGTCTTGGTGGATGGTAATTTGGAATTTCAGATTGTCAAGATCATTGATTCTCGAGTTCTTCGTGGGACCCTTCAATATCTGGTTCATTGGAAGGGTTATGGTCCTGAGGAGAGGTCATGGGTACCGGCATCTGACGTGAATGCCAGTCGTTTGGTAAAAGCCTTTCACAGGTGTCACCCTGATAAAGTTGGTCCTGGGTGCCCGGAGGTCACCCTTAAAAGGGGGGGTAATGTCACGAGTGGTCTTGCGTCTGGAATCAGACGTTCTGCGCGGCTTTCTAAGTGACAGGTTTGACAGGCTATTCCCTGTGGTTTGGGTGCTGTTCACCACACCCCTTTCCCTCAGCTGTTGCCGCTGGGCAATTAGCTGTCTCCTACTTACCTCTTCCTCTCCCAGTATCCCTTGCGGTTTATATCTGCTACTTACCTGGTTGAGAGTGGTGTGGATCTCGGCTGAGATCCTGTTGCTGAGTTCTACCTAAAGTTAAGTGTTTTCCCTTCCTTTGGTTATTTCTGTTTGAGTCTCCTGTTCCTCCGTACGCTTGGAGGAACGGGTTACTCTCTTGTGTCATTAGACTGCAGGGTGTTCTAGGGTTTAATCAGATTAGGTTCCTGTGTATGAGCTTTCCTACCACTCGGGTTAGTTCATACTGGTAGCCAGTTAGGGCCTAGTCTTAGGGTTCCCTGCAGGAGGTGACCAGTTCCCTGGTTTTGTCTGTTCCCATCCCTCATACGCTCGGTGTGGCTTTTCCCCCCACACCCGAGCGTGACAGGAGACCACTTGAAAGTGCTATACAATACAAAAGTGTATAAACCACTTGGAGTGATAACAACACTTACTTTTAGCTGCTGAATTTGCTAAATCATTCTTCTGTTGTGTCTGTCTCTATGTTTCTCTCTGCACTTCTCATTCCTTCACGCCTCCCCTCGCCATGGATTTTTATGGAATGATATAATCTGTGTTTTCGATCTGACCATGGGCCATATTTAGTGGTACTGTAAACAAATCTGATTCCGGTCATTAAACCCATCAGATGCTGCAACATTTTAGAAGTTAGTCAAAGGGAGAAGGCTTCAACTGACACTCCTGTGGTAATTCAGTTTGCCGATTGGTTGCTATGATAGCCTGAGGTGTTGTAAAGACTCCAGGAAACTAAAAATTAAAGTAAACAAAGGTTTTTAAAAGTAGTAAAGATTGAAATGACCCCCTTCCTCAATTTTACATTTTAAAGTTAATAAACAACAAAAAATAATATTTTTCATATATGAAAGTCTAAACTAATAAAATCTAAAATTATTTATCTTGGTAAATGCCAACGGCAAATACAAAATACCCCTAATTGTCCTTTTTTTTTTTTGATCACCTCATCCTCCCTAAACTTGAATTGAATAAAACACAATTAAAAACTCACATGTATTCCAACATAGTACCAATAAATACTACTCATCTCATTGTGGAAACAAAGAAGATTGTAACACAAGGCAAATACTTTTTGTAAAGTTTTTTATTTTCAGTTTTACTAAACAGTGAACACTGTGTAAAAAAGTTTTTTTTTTTTCAATTTCTCCCCACAAAACTTATTTTCCCTATTTTCAAGTACATGGTAAATTAAATGGTTCCATTAAAAAGCCCTGATAGAGCTAGGTGATTAAAAAAGTAAAAAATAAAAAGGCTGGAAGGCAAGAAGGAAAGGGCAAAAATGAAAACATGGAAATTCCTCATTACACCAAGGGGTTAAACTAGAAGCCTAGAACGCCATATACTGTTGCTGCTATAGCCTTGCTGTCCCAGAGTGCTCAGAACTGGGACTTTTCTGTAGTTTAAATAGACAGTTCTAATGCTAACAGATGGTCACATGTAATACAAGCAAATCAGCAAAAAACTGAAGAGATCAGGATTCACCATTAAATAAAGCACAAATATTACTAAATGTATCTGTATTGAAGCCTTTACTGCAATCTTCTCCCCCCTGGCATGCAGTCATTTTGTATATGGCAAAGCTTTTACTAGGCAGTTGGCTTTAGAATGGGCACTGCAATTAGACAACTGGCAAGCCTTCACAATCTCAATAAAATGCTGTACTCCTAAAATGTACAATGCATAGCCTATTTCTGAAAGCTAGAAGCACTGCTATAACCTATTGCACAAAAAAGAGTTAAAAACAGTTAACACTATATACAATGCCTGTTAACCCCTTCTTTACTGTCCACACCATATTTATGCCTTCATTTACTGGTCCTCCATTTGTTCGGATACGGTTGCACAATACTATTTTTCTTAAACTCCGAAATGCGTTGTCACAAAGGTTATTAATAAAGAAAAATTGTATCATCCAACCATGGTTATGTTTGTGCCAAGAGCCGATGGAACATTGCTGAGTGCCAATCATTTGTACTCCTATGCCTATATTGTTTAATTTCCTCCAGAGAGGTGGCCCTTGCTTTTGAGGACCTTAGCTCACTGGTGAACTTTTGCATTTATATGCCTTATACTTGTGTTGTGCTTATGCTTGCAACACTCAAAGGTGAGCATAATCGTCTGGTTTTAGATTCCAATCAATCATACCTATTACCCAAGGAGTGCCTGTTCCTTTCTGTCTTGCCATGACTGGAGTATAAAGGAAATGGAAAGGTCAGAGCCTGATACAAACCACAAGGATTCATGGCTCCATACTGCCTTACGTCAGAAATCCAGACTTCCTAATGGAGTGAGGAATTTTTTTATTTTTTTTTGGAATTGATAAACGGGTGATGTGGTTTGGGCACAGGTCCTCTTGTTCAAAGTGTCACCTTCTACAAGTGTCTAGCATTAAAACATGGCATGGATCTAACTGCCATATTCATACAGGTATATATGCACCTTGTACCTTATTAGTAACTCTGCTTGCCTGCTTTATTCCTTCATAACATCACATCTCTATTGTATATATGCACCTTGAACCTTATTACTAACTCTGTCTGCTTTGTCCATGCATAATATCACATCTCTATGGTAAATATGCACCTTGTTAGTATGAGTTAATATTATATTTTTAACTCTAGTTAGACTGTTTGATACTTTGTACATTTCATGAGATATACAGGGCAATGTGGCTTTGATTATCTCTTCTTGCTCTGGTGTTATAGTCAACCTGTTAATTAGACTAAACAAGTGTGATGACCCATAAATTTAAGAACACACTGCCCTATACATTTAGACAGCATGTAGGGGAGGGAACTGGTGAAGATTAGAGATGAGCGAGCACTAAAATGCTTGGGTGCTCGTTATTCAAGACAAACTTTTCCCGATGCTCGGGTGCTCGTTTCGAGTAACGAACCCCATTGAAGTCAATGGGAGACTCGAGCATTTTTTGCAGGGGACCAAGGCTCTGCCTAGGGAAGGCTAGGTGAAAACCTGGAAACATCAGAAAATGATGGAAACACCAGGGAAATGGACAGAAAACAGCAGGGGCAGCATGCATGGATGCCTCTGAGGCTGCCTAATCCCACCATTACCCCAAATTCTCAGGCAACAGCCTGGTGGTGACCCTCAAGACAATTGTGCTCACCCAGACCAAGAAAGGCGAGGCACATACCCATCACATGTTAGGGAAGCACCCAACTAGGTGCAAAGAAAAATTGTTTAGAGAGAGGGCCTGTAGGTGGACCTCCGGAAAAATTGTTTGGAGAGAGGGCCTGTAGGTGGACCTCCGGAAAAATTGTTTGGAGAGAGGGCCTGTAGGTGGACCTCCGGAAAAATTGTTTACGGAGAGGGCCTGTAGGTGGACCTCCGGAAAAATTGTGGTAAAAGAGTGCCAGTTGGACCTCTAAAAAATGG
>ONZH01010408.1:0-39350 GCA_900303285.1 Rhinella marina
TCTGCTCTCTGAGCTGAATAGTGTCCTGGAAGCTTATGCTGAACCGCATATCCCCTTTCCAGATACCAGATTTCATAACCTGAAACATATTCCCCATTTGAGAAATATCTTGATCCATCAATGAAAACTGGTTCATCAATCTTCACTGCCTCTCTTCTAAAGAGAGAAGGATAATTTATGAAATGTCTAAACATTCATGTGCTTTCCCTTCATACTGCATTAGTTTAGTAAGTACTTGGCCTTATGATCTATCTCAATCTGTTTTGAAGACAAAGACAATAACCAATGTGCAAATCTTTGATGTGACACACCTGGGATGTTTTTCTCAAGGAGAAGTTTTAGTGTGGAATGAGGAGTCTGCAGAATGATTTTGTTAAATCCAACTATGTGCTCTGTTTGACAGTGAAATGAACACCTACCAAGTTTCAAACCCCTTCTCAACAGGTGTGAGAAGCTTGGAGAAATAGCTCACAATTCGCCATTCTCCCCCTTGCAACTACAAGAATACAGCTGACACAGCCATGTCTGAGGTATCAACCTGCAAAGCAAAAGGCAAAAGAGGCATTACTGTTGACAACGCTGGAGAATTTTGCATATCAAGCTTTAGGCGTTCAAATGCCTTCTGTTGCTTATATTCCCATGGTCCAAAAGAATCATCATTACCTTTCAAGAGATCGTACAATGGTTTAGCCTTTTCCACAAACCCTTCCCTGAATTCTCTAGAAAAGTTAACAAGACCGAAAAAATGTCAGAGTCTTGTGTGTTGTTGGAATGGGAAGTGAAGCAATGGCTTCAATCCTTTCTTGAAGAGGCTGTCTTTCCTGGACTGATTAACACTCCAAGATATCTCACTGCAGTTTGCAACAACTTAACCTTTTTGGTGTTCAATTTCAATCCTGCTTCATGCAACAATAAAAACAATTCTGCCAAGAGAGACAAATGCAACTCTCTGTCCTCAGTGGCAAGAAGAATGTCATCAACATATTGTAACAGACAATCTGGTCTTGAAAATTTTGACAATTTTTGGTACTGCTTGATGGAAGATGCTAGGAGACAGGTGTGCTCCTTGAGGTAATCTGCAAAATACATATTGCTCATCCAAGAAAGTAAATGCAAACTTGTATTGACAACTCTTTAAGAGGAATTCTGAAAAAAGCATTACTGATGTCTAGGACAGAGAAAAACTTTGCTTTAGCGTTCAATCTTGCCATCATGTCATGAGTATCTGCAACAATGGGTGCTACATTTGGTGTATACTTATTCAGCAGTCTTAGATACAGTAACATCCGGTATGAACCATCAGGCTTTACAACACACCAGAGGGGATTGGTTGTTACTGAATTTGCCTTTCTAACGACACCTTGTTCAAGCAGTTACTGTATGATTTTTGACATTGGACCTATTGATTCTGATGGCAATTTGTACTGTTTTTGGGGAGGAGGATCTCTCCCTTCAACATTTACAAGTATGTCTTTCTTTGTACCCACTTCATTTCTGAATCGTGCCCACAAAGAAGGAGAACATTGTACAATTTCTTTTAAAACTTCATCACCACTATCAGGCCACAAATGTTCTGAAGAAACAACTTCTGTTAAGCAAATTGTACCAACATGACTGTTCATTTGGATCAATGACTATAGGTCTGGACCCATCAACATCTTTCCAGATCATTTTGTTTCCCAAATCTATGACCCAACCCCATTTTTTCATTGTTAGTTCCAATGATATTTTCTGAATTAGTACAATGCAAATATCAATTTCAGTTTTCAAATAACCAGGGATTTCCAAAAGAACATTTTGAGGTAGCCTTAGTACTGCTTTTTCCACTAAAACCAACAATCGTACAAATAGGTGCATTTGGAATTAGAGACAACCAGGGGCGGATTGGCCATAGACCTTTCAGGGAAATTTCCCGGTTGGGGCCGATGCCGAGGGGACGGGCTGGGGTCTCCTCAGGCCAGCCAGTCAAAGTTTTTGGGGATGTAAAACTTTGATCAAAAGATTTGATTTCTCTCTCCACTTCTCCCGTCATAGCTGCTTCCTTGGCCAGTGCATTTACAGTGTTATTTCCAACAACCAGCTCATGTTTGCTTATCTTATGTGCTGGGACTTTGACTATAGCATAGCCATCAGGATTTTTAGCAGCTAACTTAAACACTTCCTTAAGGGTATCACTATGAACAAGTATCTTGTTAGAGGAATCTACAAAACCTCTTTTCTCCCACACTGGTAAATAGTCTCAGTGATCTCACGACATATGAGCTGTCACTATAAATAACCAAGGGGCTCTTGTTTTCCTTCTCATCAATCTCTAGTACTGTCTTGACAGCTTCTAACTCTGCTCTCTGAGCTGAATAGTGTCCTGGAAGCTTATGCTGAACCGCGTATCTCCTTTCCGGATACCAGATTGCATAACCCGAAAAATATTCCCCATTTGAGAAATATCTTGATCCATTAATGAAGACTGGTTCATCAATCTTCGCTGCCTCTCTTCTAAAGAGAGAAGGATCAGGTTCATGAAATGTCTAAACATTCATGTGCTTTCCCTTCTTACTGCATTAGTTGAGGAAGTACGTACTTGGCCTTAGGATCTATCTCAATCTCTTTTGAAGACAGACAATAACCAATGTGCAAATCTTTGATGTGACACACCTGGGATATTTTTCTCAAGGAGAAGTTTTAGTGATGAATGAGGAGTCTGCAGAATGATTTTGTTAAATCCAACTATGTGCTCTGTTGCTTTGACAGCGAAATGAACACCTACCAAGTTTCAAACCCCTTCTCAACAGGTGTGAGAAGCTTGGAGAAATAGCCTATCAATTCGCCATTCTCCCCCTTGCAACTGCAAGAGTACAGCTGACACAGCCATGTCTGAGGTATCAACCTGCAAAGCAAAAGGCAAATGAGGCATTACTGTTGACAACGCTGGAGAATTTTGCATATCAAGCTTTAGATGTTCAAATGCCTTCTGTTGCTTATCTTCCCATGGTCCAAAAGAATCATCATTACCTTTCAAGAGATCGTACAATGGTTTAGCCTTTTCCACAAACCCTTCTACGAATTCTCTAGAAAAGTTAACAAGACCCAAAAAATGTCTGAGAGCCTTGTGTGTTGTTGGAATGGGAAGTGAAGCAATGGCTTCAACCCTTTCTTGAAGAGGCTATCTCTTTCCTGAACTGATTAACACTCCAATATATCTCACTTCAGTTTGCAACAGCTTAACCTTTTTGGTGTTCAATTTCAATCCTGCTTCATGCAACAATGAAAACAATTCTGCTAAGAGAGACAAATGCAACTCTCTGTCCTCAGTGGCAAGAAGAATGTCATCAACATATTGTAACACAATCTGGTCTTGAAAATGTTGACAGAATTTTTGGTACTGCTTGATGGAAGATGCTAGGAGACAGGTGTGCTCCTTGAGGTAATCTGCAAAATACATATTGCTCATCCAAGAAAGTAAATGCAAACTTGTATTGACAACTCTTTAAGAGGAATTCTGAAAAAAGCATTACTGATGTCTAGGACAGAGAAAAACTTTGCTTTAGCGTTCAATCTTGCCATCATGTCATGAGTATCTGCAACAATGGGGACTACATTTGGTGTATACTTATTCAGCAGTCTTAGATCCAGTAACATGCGGTATGAACCATCAGGCTTTATAACACACCAGAGGGGATTGTTTGTTACTGAATTAGCCTTTCTAATGACACCTTGTTCAAGCAGTTCCTGTATGATTTTTGACATTGGACCTATTGATTCTGGTGGCAATTTGTACTGTTTTTGGGGAGGAGGATCTCTCCCTTCAACATTTACAAGTATGTCTTTCATTGTGCCCACTTCATTTCTGAATTGTGCCCACAAAGGAGTACATTGTACCATTTCTTTTAAAAATTCATCATCACCAGTATCAGGCCACAAATGTTCTGAAGAAACAACTTCTGTTAAGCAAATTGTACCAACATGACTGTATTCATTTGGATCAATGACTACAGGCTTGGACCCATCAACATCTTTCCAGATCATTTTGTTTCCCAAATCAATGACCCAACCCCATTGTCAGTTCCAATGATATTTTCTGAATTAGTACAATGCCAAATATCAATTTCAGTTTTCAAATAACCAGGGATTTCCAAAAGAACATTTTGAGGTAGCCTTAGTACTGCTTTTTCCACTAAAACCAACAATCGTACAAATAGGTGCATTTGGAATTAGAGACAACCAGGGGCGGATTGGCCATAGACCTTTCAGGGAAATTTCCCGGTGGGCCGATGCCAAGGGGGCCGTCTGGGCTCTCCTCATGGCCAGCCAGTCAAAGTTTTTGGGGATGTATTATGTGCTGCTGTCAGTATTTTGTGATGGACTGTGGTATTTGGCTCTGAGGTGGTATAATGTGCCACATTAAGATATTACTGGCCCTGCCTTCCATCAATTTGGACACAACTACAAAACGGGCCACTTTTAGGATTTTTTTTCCAGGGCCACTTGAAGTTCCCAGTCCGCCCCTGGAGACAAGTCCTGATTAGTCACGCTTAATTGAGCTCCTGTGTCAATGAAAAATATAACCTCTTTGTCCTATAAGGATCCCCTTACAAATGGTCTCCCACACTCATCCAGTGAAACTGGAGCTATTAATTCCAATGGACGAGGTGACACATGTCGTTCTAGTCAAGGGGAGGGTAACAAGCCACTGGTCATTTCCCCTCGAAACTATACGATTTTCCCTTATGTGTTTTCTTATTCAATGTTAATTCTCTAATTTGTCATATTAGAGGTGCATATGGTGATTGTGACTGATCTTGTTCTGGAGGAGGAGCTGTTGGCGTAAAACCATTTTCCTTCCCAGAATTTTGTTTCGCTAAAGAATTTCCTACACTGCCATTTTATATGTCCCATTTTTCCACAATGATAACAACTTGTCGACACTTTGCCTTTCTGTTTGGAGTGTTCTCCTTTTATGGGAGAGTTTAAGTTAAGATTATTTGAACTTGTTACCTGCTTTTCATCCTGTTTTTGGAAAGCCTTTACACTACTTGGTTTCATTGATCTCCTTATCTGATCAATAAACGCTGCTGCCTCCTGTAATGTGGGCTTTACAAATGCTATCTCCCTGGAGACTGGATCGAGGTATTTAAATCGTTTCACAAATGACTTTATCATTGTGGTGGGCTCAGAATCATCCTCAATGTCCATGACCATTCTATAGGCTTGTTCAAATTTCATCAAAAAAGCAAAAGGATCATCCTGTAAAGTAGGCTTTAACATGTCAAAGATTTCAACTGTAGATTCTCCCGTAGTAAATAAGTAATTGCCTTAATCGATCTACTTGGGAGCTGTGTACTATTTCATGCTCGTCATTAACTCTTGGTGTGGTCTCTAACCTCCTTGCCATGTGTGAGGGAAGCCCATACTTTAAATATTTTGTTTGTCTGTTCATTATTAAGATTAAACTTATCAGTATGAGATTCAAAGATATCAGCATTGTGAAATGCATCCATCTTCTCATTATAGACTGGTATATCTTTAGTCATTTTTATTAATTGATCGAGTATTTTAAGGTTCAATCTCGCAGCTCGATCGTGTAGCTTTCTTCTTCTAAGCTCCTCATCTTCTAGTTCCTCCTCTACATTAGCTGGACTTGTGTCTGGAGCGTAGGACGCACCTGTATCTTTGCCACTTTTTGTAATAATAGAAACTTTTTTCATACTTTGGCACAAATTTATCTATACAAAGTAGCTTTTTATCTTTTCTTATATTCTCCTTCTCACATTGACTATATAAACTAGCCCAGAGCTGTGCATTGGTGTGATTACTTAAAATTTTAAATTCCAATTTACTTTTATCAGCATAAGAATTAAGAAACTCCATTACTTACTAAGTTACAAGGTCTCCTTAACTTCTCTCTTCCTGGTCAGCGGACTGTTTCTTGTGTCTTCATAGGCCTCCGTCTGTAGGGGGTTTGGAAGATGACACGTGTAACAGATGTGTGTCTCACTCCTATTTCTTGACTAATCTTGAACTGTTTTGGGAGGATGGGAGGCAACAAAGAGAGAGAGAGAGAGAGAGCCGGGAGGGCTACTTGGGCACAACTCCACTTAATTTGGTACCTCTTTGTCTCTGGAGATACTATTCCTCTCAGTTGCAAGAGAAGAGAGAGAGAATTTTAACTTCGGATCATCCAGGGCACGGTCTATGATCAGTGGCCTGACTTTTTCATAGTAGGTGTGGAACCACTGGGGAGAGAATCAGAGTGCAATTAAAATCAATTAGCCTAGTGGAGGGCGGCGGGAGCCCGATAAACCCACTCCCACAGCATCTGCCCACAACACTCACGAACTCCTCATCCTTATCCAGTGCAAACGCAGATACTTGTTGGGTAGAGGTCTTGTGGGCTCTTACCCCAACCACACATAGCTTTTTGCCCAGGTATTCATGGTACAGCCTATCCTCCTACTTGGCCACCTATAAAGAGAAGAAGGGGACATGACGAGCTGAAAAGGGAGGAAAATGAACTAACGAATCCAAAAAAGGGAAGCCACTCACGGTCATGTTTTGCACTACCCCAGTCGCTGAAGATGCTTCAAGACAAGAAGGGACTCCAAGTAGTAGATTTCAGTCTGCTGGCTGGTGGTCTCACTGCCAGGCCCGGTCAATACACTCCAAGAACACGGTCTTGGCCACATGAAAACCGGAGACATCTTCTGGATTTCTTCGGTGGCGGTCATGAAGAACTAGCAGGCCCTGTACAGATCAGGCTGCTTGAGGGAAAGGTTTATAGAATGCATGTTATACTTTACAAACCGACGGATACGCTGGATGCAGTTAAGCCGGGTCTGGTGAGAGAGCCTGGCTTCTAAGAGCCTGTCAAAGCATGAGTGGACTTTCTCCATGTCGCTGAAAAAGTCTAGGGTCACATTTCCTGGGTTCATGAAATATATAAACCAGGCCACCCTATCCACCTCCTGCCTATATTTGTTCAGGCCCAGTGTAGACTTCAGGTAATTGGCATAACCTTTCAACATAGGGTCTATATCAAGGTGACAGCCATACAGGCCAGCGTCCCGCATTCTCCTTCAGGCAGACCCCTTCATGCCAATGTGAGAGGCTATGGATGATGCTGGAGAAGAGGGTGTAGAAACAGGAGGAGTCACGGTGTGCCACTGGGGGCCAGGCACTCCACTGGGAGTCATATGAAAGAACCTCTCAGCTTCATCGGGAGAATCTGTTGCAGACAATAGACTCTCGGTCCCCGAGGGACCTTCCTCTTCATCGCTGCTGATACCGTAGGCTGAGCGATGATAGCCAGGGGTGGAAGGCAGAAGATTCTGCCAGGCCTGGAGTGGCGAATCCAGCATGGCCAGTTCTAATGAACCATGCACCTCCTTGTCTGGCTGATCCTGCATGGATCTTACCCGGAGCATCCCTGGTAGCGGGAAGCTTATCATACACCGTGAACCCTCTGTCTTCCAGGAACCACATGGTGTCATCGGAGGGAGGTCACTTGATGGTAGCTGATGGCGGTACCATGGCACTCAATGTTTTTCAGGGAGGCCTTGGAAGAGATGAGACTTGCTCTGATTAACACATCACTGCACCTTCGCATATAGCGTCTCTTCAAGTGAGTAGAGTAAGGACTGTCTGGTTGCTACTTGGAAGAGAGAATTCCAATATAAGCAGGAGATATAACAAAAGCCGCACAGACACACACAACCCCCCCCCCCCCCCACATAGCTCTACTACAAACCTCCCACCCATCCACCAGCGGAGACAGGCTAAGACAGTGGCTTGTAGGAAGAAGGACCAGCCATAGGCCTGCAACTCATCTTGGGCACCGGGCCCAGCGGGACCGGGAACACTGCAAGCGGTGGTGCCACCAACCGTGGACCATGCATAGCACGAGCGGTGGCGGAACCTAAGCGGGTAAACACCCAGCTGGCAGATGCTAGCCTGGCGTCTACTCCGCCATGCTCATCCCCGCGATCCCATCCGTAAGCCATACTCACAATTTGCCCTTTTGCCGGCCGCATGGTTTATGAGCCACACCGCTACACGGAGGATGCATCATGGCATTATGGACCGGGTGAATGGCAGCCCTGTCTGATGGCAGCAGGGATGCTGCCAGCCGGTTTGATGCCAGATACTGTGCCGGGCCCACCCAGCCTCCCCCGGTATCTTTGGTCCCGCCAGCCAGGGCGATGGTAGGCATGCTGCCTGCTGGCCCACCTCATGGCACCCAAGATGACGCCAGCCAGTTTGATGGCAGATACTGTGCCAGACTGCCCACCTCACGTCATCTTCGGTTTCACCAGCCCTTACAGAGGCAACAAAACAGCTGGCAACCCCCAGAAGGCCCCAGGGGGTAAATGATGGCATCATCATGCATGGTGGCCCAGGATCTGGCAGACCAAGACCCACGGATGGAAAAAAACCCACACACAGTGGGGAACAACACCCTGCCAACCTGGGAATGAGAGGGACTTGAACCCAGGGGTCAGCTCAATAACGGTCGCCCAGTGGAAACCGGCAGCACCATGCCCGCTTGGCCATCCGTTAAGCTTGTTACCGGGTAGACCCCCTTCTCATGACGGTCTTTGTATTTTGTCCCCCACAACCCCCCCCCCCACCAAAGGGGACGAGGGGTTAGGCTTCTCAAACATAGGGAGAGAGTGTAAGGATCGGCAGCTAGGCCTAAAACCAAGCCTGCTTCCCCTGGAGCTCCCACTTGGCACGGGAATCGGGACAGCTGGCTCCTGTGGGGGCAACCTTTTAGCCCACCATGGTGCCTTCTCCCTGTGGCAAAAATTAAGCCCTCTTGGGGGCATCGGCCCTCATGACCACACCACCCCAGCACTCCCTCTGAACCAGTCTATCCTCTGATCTAAAACGGCACTACCCGTGGTTCTCTGGCAAGGAGCTGGTGAAGGCGGCCCACCCTAACCCGACTAAGGTGTTGGAAATGGGGTCGCCCCCCGTGAGTCATACGAAGTCTGTCACCGGGAAGAGGTGCATGGCAATACCGACCCTGGGGAACTGCTCTCTGGATGCAGACCTCAAATTCATCCTCATCATGGTTCTCTTTTAAAAAAACGGCAGTACCTCTGGTTCTCTGTGTGGCTCATCGAGCAGATCGATTCCTATCCTGACTCGCTTTGTTGAAATTAGTCCGGTTACACCCCCTGTAAAGATGGCATAATTTGACTATTTTCAGCTAAATGATAAATTTGAGATTCATTATTTATTTTTTATTTTTTTTACATATTTAGCTAAATGAAAACTCTTAGCCCCAAATTTCGCTGGATACGTTCAGTCTGGGATATCTCCTGTAGAACAATCTCCAGAGCCCACATTTCAAATTTCATGTTTGGTCGCACGATCAGGCCATAAACAGGTTGGGTAACAGTTATGTTTTTTTCTGTGTCATTTTAATTACCTGCAATAAAAAAAAATTAAAAATCTCAAATTCAGTCTGAGAGCAGAATGCTTATACAAGATGAAAGTCTACTATAAGTGGAAGTGTAAGAAATATGATTGACAATATTAATATTAAAGCATAATACTGAACAATAATATTCTCAGGTAAATTCTAGGGGATGGTCGGGGAAGAAAGCACACAACAGCGCATAGAAACAAAAAATTATATTTACAGACACAAATAAGCAGTGTGAAAATATAGAAAAATATTAACAAACAATATCAAAAAATGGAATATAAAACCAACACATAATCAACAAAGTCAATGGCACAAAAGCAGCAACATGAAGCAGCATAAAACCAACAGTTCCTATAACGTCAACTAGAATGCAACCACACCGATACAAAAAGACCCAGGATATTAGTAAGAAAACACAACAATAAAGCCGATTCCTCCAAAATAACCATAGAGCATAATAATCAAACCATAATTATCAAACAATTCAACAATAAAGAATCACAGTATAGCTCCCCAAGGCTGAACTAAGTTCCGTCTGGCCTGGTCTAAAGTCCAGAATCCTCCTGGGACCCAACCTTTAGGATTTATAGGCTCCTCCAGCTGTCTATTTTTTCCCCCAGGGCAGTTGCCCCCTCCCCATTAAGGTGCAGCCCGTCCCTACTATAGAGTCTGTACAGAGAAGTCGGCCCAGTTCTCCATGAACCCAAACCCTTCCTTCCTGCACCAGCCTCTGAGCCACTTATTTAACCCCTAATCTCCCGTTGTCTCTCTAGTGACGCTCATGGCACTGGTGGTATTTCTGAAAACACTACCTTGGAGGTCCTGGACTTGAGCTTCTCTCCTAGTTCCCTAAAATCATTTTTAAGTACCTTCCATCTCCCCCTGACTTAGTCATTGGTGCCGATGTGTACCATGGCCGCCGGGTCTTCCCTAGCCCCACCCAGCAATCTGTCAATCCGGTCCACAATATGCCAAACCCGAGCACCCGGGAGACAACACACTGTTTGGCATTCATGGTCTCGGCGACAGATGACCCTGTCTGTCCGCCTAATTATAGAGTCCCCTACCACCAGCATCTGTCTGGCCTTTGCTGCTCTCCTTTTCCCATCCTTCCTGCAGCGGTCATCCTCCTGGTTTCTAGGAGAAACGACCTGCTGCAGTGTCGCTGGTCCTGGGCTTTCATCCCTAATATCAGCCAAACAGGCATATTTACTAGGGCGTTCCAGCTCAGGACTAGCCTCCCTGGCACTTTTCCCTCTACCCCTCCTTACTACATTAACCCAACTGCTGACCTGATAGTCCTGCTCTTGCCCTTCTCCTCCCTCCTCCTCTTCACTGACCCCAGCCAGTGCCTACACTGTGAGGTCTGAGCCTCTCTCCAGCCAGTGCCTGCACATTGAGGTCTGAGCCTCTCTCCAGCCAGTGCCTGCACATTGAGGTCTGAGCCTCTCTCCAGCCAGTGCCTGCACTGTGAGGTCTGAGCCTCTCTCCAGCCAGTGCCTACACTGTGAGGTCTGAGCCTCTCTCCAGGTGTTCAATGCCCCTAAGTATGTCAAGCTGCTTATTTAGATCCAAGATCTGGGCTTCCAAATGTGCAACGTGATTGCATCTAGTGCAAATGTATTCACCCTCGAATGGCTCTTCAAGGCATGCATACATTGCACAGGACACACACTTGGTAGCATTGTCCATAGAGCACCTGCTAGATGGGGATATACAGTACAGTATAGAAAAATAGTAAATATATGATAAGATGCGGTTTTGCTGTAGTTGGAGAACTAGATCAAATCAGGTTAACAACACACAAGGAAAATCTCTCCAACCTTACTTTTTGCTCCTTGTCTTAAACTCTGGTTCTTTAACTCCACTTATACACAGCCCAATGTCAGAGCAGGCTCTATAAGAGTTTACTATGTAATTTATAGCACCTGGGATCACTAACCGCTCCCCTTCACCAGGTACACAGCAGAGGAAAAAAATGGGTTTAAATGGTATTACCAAAAGGCAAGCACTAAACAAACAAAGACCTTTGCAATAAACTATAGACAGTTATTTGCAGTCACTCCCACAGAATCACTCAGTACCAGCACTCCGGTTCTTTTAACTCCACTTATACACAGCCCACTTACAAAGCAAGCCCAAAGTCTATAGAAAACGTTTAATGAAGAATGTGTGGTACAACTGACCGTAGCTGGTGTTGGTAACGCTATTGGTGTCATTTACGTTATAGCAGATGGGGCGCCTGTGGTAAAAGCAGCCCTGAAATTCATACGTTATGTGCTCCCCATTAACACGGCATATCCATCTACAGAATATCTGCCTCCTTGTTTTTCACCCCCTCTGAAAGTGTTCTGAATGTCAATGTGTGGACTACATACATGAGCCACTGAATAGCCGGTGATGAGTAACGCTTTTTAGTTTTGTGGTAGTTGTCGGCTGGTAAAATGGCTATGGGAGTTTTGGGGAGAAACTTAAACCTGTACATAGCCATACATACAGAAGCCATAGTGATGAGCTGAAAAGGGTCGATGCTTTGGGTTGTTACATTTCTCTTTCGTTGCTTACAGTATTTTGTCACCTTTTTTCTAGTCATCTCCATCACACGCTCTCTGTAATGCTCATAGGTCTGTCTCACAACATGGACGTCCTGCACACTGTACGATTTTAACTCTGCCTTAAAATCAAAAGTAGTGCGTTTCTGTGTCTCATACCACTCCAAGAAATCCTCTGTTACTAGGCATCATATATTCAACCCTCTAATACTCAACACTCGGTAAGGGCCCATGTAGTTTTGATTTTCCTTGGTGTTGAAGAAATGGAGGAAATGACCCTTTGATCCAAGAACCCTAATGGCTTAATCTCATCGATAGGAAGTTATGGGATTCTATGAACCTTTAATTTCAAGTCAGGCAGCGTCACACACGAGTCGCCCACCTTGAGTAACTATTTTTACGCACAGCTTTTCATTAATCAACTCCTTAACAATAAAGTACCTCTCGTACCTACCGGCATTATGAGCCATCAAAGTATAGCCGGCAAATTTACCCCTGGTAAAGAAGCTAACCAACTCCCAGGAATTAGTGCCATACAACGTTGTGGCATAAATGTAATTGGGAACGTGCGTCCCCGTCTCCTTCATGCATTCAAAGTCATAAAAAACGTATAGATCAGTCTTTCTTTACTTTTTAAAGCTGCATATAGCAAAGATGACCATTGATTTTATACATGAGGGCTCCACAAATGCTGCCACGAAAACCATTACACTTGTGCTTTTCCTCTATTGTACAGAAAACGATAACGATCACAATGTTTTTGAAGCTTACAAAACTCAAGCTTATCTCTAGCCAACAGGTTGTGGTGATCTAAACACACGACATATGGGACATCTTGGCTGTCGGTAAACACTCACCACAATCGTCTCTTTCACAAGCCCTGCAGAAATACTGACATGAGCGGTTGTCCTTGTGATAAAACACAGAACTACACTTTTCACAGAAGTACGTCTCACCGATAAAACCCTGCACATTTCTGATACCATAGTAATGACCGTCATGATATAGAATATATATTCACCACGACTGTGGTACAAGACCTTAATGACAATGTCAAGGTGGCTCTGAAAAGCATCTATACCGCTGAACCTAAACAACTCATTATCAGGAATACCCAAATCAGCTTGTATCTCTCTAGCCCACGACAATAAACTAGCGTCGTCTGCATCACCATCAGGTATCAGAGTACATAAGCTGGCGGCAAGACACAAATTAGTCGTCATTATTAAAGTCATACAACCAACGCTTTTTCTGCTGAATAATCTTACTGTAAACGATTGATTTCGAGCATTTCACCCGCCATGTTGATTTTCTAATGACAGAAACCACAAGTTTGAGCTGCTGTGAAGAGAGGATTTCAGCGTTACTCTGGAGAGTAGCCACAACCGCATTGAGAAACGTCTGTGTTAAAGACCTCTCATGGCTGCTTTGTAGAATAGTCTTAACTGAGGACTCTGTCCAGTAAAGACTGAATGGCAGCATGCTCAGCCTCCAGAGCATCTACAAACCAGTCTATACGTTCTACATTTATAAACCTAAAGTGATCGATCTACTCAACACCGTAACACCCAATTAGATCTTGTTGTGAAACTGATGGTCTAGTATCACAGGGATGTCTACTGGATGAAGAACGTTCTGGTATTGGGTATGATGCAGGATGTACAGATCTGTCTGATGTCCCCTATGTACAGGTTTGTGAGGTAGTGTCGATACCTTCTGGAGGAGCGTTATAACCACGTGTACCAATCTTGGATTTGTGCACTCTGTCATTCAAACCTGCATCGATAGGACCTTCTAAGGGATCGTCATAGTCTTGTTTGTATTGTTGCGTCGTTAGTAGTTGCGCTGTGTCTGGAGCTTTTGCTCTGTTAACCTTTCTGCACTTCCGGGGGCTAAAGATCTTTAAGAGACCGACAATGTTTTCAGAGCTTTTTTTTTTTTTTTTACAGACTTTGATCTTTTAAAACGGCACTGTTTACGTTTACACGTTTAATTCAAACCGCCACCGACCATATGTAGTCATAATGATCAGTCTGTAATGGAAACGGGGCCTCTGGGGTTCTCCGGAACGGACTCTCCAGCCTTCTCAGAGATGTCTCGAACAGAGAAGCGATATTTTGTTTCAATTCAGACAATTCACTCATTTTCTCCTTCTCTGGCATAGATAAACTTAATTCTGAGCGGTATTTACTAAATAACTCAATTGGTTGACCAAATTGGTTAAGTAGAGACATAGACCAGACAGTTCACTTAACGTGAAGAGCTCCTCTCTCGGCCACTGCCCGTGGTTACGAGATGGTGACCGTTCACTTCAGGGTGTAGGTGTGTAAATGAGTGTTTGACAAAAGTTGATTTGTGACAAACCCGATTACAGTTTGAATTTCTGACTTGTTGCTTACCGATGTTGTCATGATCGGTTATGCTTTTGTCCACTTCAAAGATAGTTGCTAGCGTTGTAGGTTTATTACCAGTGTTCGGCATTCACGGTCTCGGCGACAGATGACCCTGTCTGTCCTCCTAATAATAGAGTCCCCTACCACCAGCTGCTCTCCTTTTCCCATTCTTCCTGCAGCGGTCATCCTCCTGGTTGAGAAACAGCCTGCTGCAGTGTCGCTGGTCCTGGGCTTTCATCCCTAATATCAGCCAAACAGGCATATTTACTAGGGTGTTCCAGCTCAGGACTAGCCTCCCTGGCACTTTTCCCTCTACCCCTCCTTACTACATTAACCCAACTGCTGACCTTATAGTCCTGCTCTTGCTCATCTCCTCCCTCCTCCTCTTCACTGACCCCAGTCAGTGCCTACACTGTGAGGTCTGAGCCTCTCTCCAGCCAGTGCCTGCACTGTGAGGTCTGAGCCTCTCTCCAGCCAGTGCCTGCACTGTGAGGTCTGAGCCTCTCTCCAGTCAGTGCCTGCACAGTGAGGTCTGAGCCTCTCTCCAGTCAGTGCCTGCACAGTGAGGTCTGAGCCTCTCTCCAGTCAGTGCCTACACTGTGAGGTCTGAGCCTCTCTCCAGCCAGTGCCTGCACAGTGAGGTCTGAGCCTCTCTCCAGCCAGTGCCTGCACAGTGAGGTCTGAGCCTCTCTCCAGTCAGTGCCTACACTGTGAGGTCTGAGCCTCTCTCCAGTCAGTGCCTGCACTGTGAGGTCTGAGCCTCTCTCCAGTCAGTGCCTGCACAGTGAGGTCTGAGCCTCTCTCCAGTCAGTGCCTACACTGTGAGGTCTGAGCCTCTCTCCAGTCAGTGCCTACACTGTGAGGTCTGAGCCTCTCTAGTCAGTGCCTGCACAGTGAGGTCTGAGCCTCTCTCCAGCCAGTGCCTGCACAGTGAGGTCTGAGCCTCTCTCCAGCCAGTGCCTGCACAGTGAGGTCTGAGCCTCTCTCCAGTCAGTGCCTGCACTGTGAGGTCTGAGCCTCTCTCCAGCCAGTGCCTGCACTGTGAGGTCTGAGCCTCTCTCCAGCCAGTGCCTGCACAGTGAGGTCTGAGCCTCTCTCCAGCCAGTGCCTGCACTGTGAGGTCTGAGCCTCTCTCCAGCCAGTGCCTGCACTGTGAGGTCTGAGCCTCTCTCCAGCCAGTGCCTGCACTGTGAGGTCTGAGCCTCTCTCCAGCCAGTGCCTGCACTGTGAGGTCTGAGCCTCTCTCCAGCCAGTGCCTGCACAGTGAGGTCTGAGCCTCTCTCCAGGTGTTCAATGCCCCTAAGTATGCCAAGCTGCTTATTTAGATCCAAGATCTGGGCTTCCAAATATGCAACGTGATTGCATCTAGTGCAAATGTATTCACCCATGAACGGTTCTTCAAGGCATGCATACATTGCACAGGACACACACTTAGTAGCATTGTCCATGGAGCACCTGCTAGATGGGGATATACAGTACAGAAAACAGTAAATATATGATTAGGGTTTGCTGTAGCTGGAGAACTACAAATCAAGTTAACACACAAGGAAAATCTCTCCCACCTTACTTTTTGCTCCTTGTCTTAAACTCCGTTTTTTTAACTCCACTTATACACAGCCCACTTACAAAGCAAGCCCAAAGTCAGAGCAAAGAATTGAGCATTGTCCCAAAATTAGAGATACATTAGTGGTGTTCAGGAGAGAGAAACAAACTCTCTGATATCCCAGATACACCATAGGTGTTTTGTCTCTTGTAATAGACTCCACATCTAAAACACAAACAGAGGCATTGTTCCAGCATTTATCCTCCACTAATCTATACTGGCCTGGTGTACACAAAATATGATTCCTATGTAGACAGAGGGAAATGTCAACTTGTTTCCACTGTCCATCCTCCCTGATTACATGAGGATGGTCTAACCTCGGGTGTAGGAGTGTGGTTTCTCCGGTTATAATGCCAATGGAAGCAACCTTATATACAACTTTGTTTGGAATCTGTGTATGGGATAAAAGAGGAGGCGTAACACATTTCCACATTGTGATTGATACACCCAATCCAAGCACTTGCCCACCATTTGGAATGTGTGAAAGTGAGGAGCTCTGGCAATGCAGCAGTGGCCTGAGATGATA
This sequence comes from Rhinella marina, assembly GCA_900303285.1. Lineage (NCBI taxonomy): Eukaryota > Metazoa > Chordata > Amphibia > Anura > Bufonidae > Rhinella > Rhinella marina. Next base: position 16,502 of record ONZH01010408.1, read on the forward strand.
GCTCATATGATCATTGCCCATTATATAAGGTTTGAATTGCTAATTTTATATTAGACAATTCCATCTGCCCTTGTGTACAAGCCAGTGCCCAAGATATGTTCCTACCGCTCGTTTGCATGTTCTCTATTAACACCTTAAAATGCTGAATGAAGTCTTTTGCTACCCCAACGTCTTTATTTACATGACCCTGTTGCAAATTACTGATATCATTAATTTCTTTCTGTACCTCCAATCCCCTCTTGCTATTGGAAGCTATGGCTGCCAGTTTGGTACGTATGACACTGCCTGATTTATAACACCCATTCCAGTTCCTATGCCACCCAATATAGTGCTAATAGTATCCCTTCTCTCCCTGCTCTCCTTTGCCCTCACTAAGTGTTGCCTATTCTTGGTGTTCCTGGGATTGAGCCACTGATAGAGTGAATTTGATTCAGCGTATACTCTGCACATATTGGATAATAGGTTTTGATTAACCATAGAGAGATGTTAAAGCGCCAGGTAATGAATGCATATTGGACATTTGTTGCTATCCCCTTTGCTGAGTCTAAGTTGACTTGGAAAGGCTGTCCTACTTCCAGGTGAGGGATTGGTTGAGTGTTCTGAGAGCTCCTGTTTGTGCATGGCCTTACATAATCTGGATTGGCATCGATAATATTCATCTCCCCAATCTCTATCTCACGCGTGCCGCACGTCTAATGACCATCCATTTCCCTATAAGATTTATATGGTTTTGACATGGTCCCAATAATAAAGCTTTCCCCCTCTTTGAATAGTCATGTTGACTTCTCTAACTTTATCAAGGTCTGCCTTACTATATTCTAAGTTAATTTCTCTTGGTATGGTCGCTGGATGCATACTATCGTGCCAACGTATGCCGCACATAAACAAGTACTCTCCCTCTTTCAAGCTGTCACTGAATACCCCATATTGTGCTTCTCCGTGCTCCCTTTTATCTGGTAAATCTGACTCCTCTCCCTGCCAATAACCAGTATCGTTTACATATACTGTTGCTATCATGAATGGTTGTAACGCCTCTGGCGATATACCTTGCGCGCCATGGGTTAGTGCCTGATTCCCCACCTTTGAGCCATGACCTACTCTACCAAAAGAGAAGACAACACTATACCGGAATTGATTACCGTGACCCTGATAGTACCTGTTACCTACTTCCATCCCTTCGGGTATAAGTCGTGTTCTCCTACTCTTAACCCTATGACCATTATCTTGCCAGATGTTCTCAGTAGTTGATTTTGCTTGTGTGACCATTGCCATTCCAGATGCCCTTTCTGTCTCTCCGTTTCCCAAATGTTCGAAACCATGCAGTCCACTGATGTAGGTGATGCCAATTGTCAACAAAATTGTTGAAGTCCATACATCCAGAATCCAGTATTTTTCAACTTGAATCACGCTTAATTTAGGATCCTGGAAAACAAGAACAAGAGCGGCATCGCATTCTTATCAGTTATATCCTTTTCCATTGATCTGCATGAACCCACTTCTCCATATCCTTTTCATGCATTTGGCATTCTTCTTGCTAACCTCTCTCTTAACCTTAACAATCTGACTACTTAATGCCAATGTCACCACAAATGGGCCTGTCCAATTAGCATCCCATGATGACTTAGGCACACAATTTTTAACCATCACCCTGTCTCCTTCCTTTAGCTGGATTGGGGGTTTACCAGGCTCCTCCTTGGCCTTTGGTGCCATGTTGTAGGCAGCAAAGTGCAAATACCTTTGTACCTGGTCTTGCAATTGAGCTAGGAAGTTCTTTCTCTGCACTCTCCCTCAGAGGTATACTAAGCTTTGGATCTGCAGGGTGACATAGGTTCATAACTCTGCATGTCATTAGCTGATATTGGGTGATAGATGTGCCTTTTGCATCTGTACCCAGTATGGCCATTAAAATTGCAGGTAGGTGGCATAACCAATTGTTCTCTGACTAAGTCTTTCCTCAGGGGTAAAGCTTCCACCCATTTGGCAAATACATCAACCAACACCAACAGATAACGGTATCCACCCGGAGCACTTGGCAAAGGACCCACAAAATCGATTTGTAATCGCTTCCATGGTCCTTCAGCAAGTGGTATCCTAGCTAGTACCAGTTTCTGTCCCTTTGGTCTGGGATCCATTTGGGCGCATATGAGACACTCCTGGATGATCCTCACAGCAGTCTCTCTCATGTCTTCCCACCAGTATTTGGCCTGAACAAATTGTACGGTACCCTCACTGCCCATATGTCCTGTCAATCTATGGTTTTCTCTCGCTAAATATTTCTGGTACTGACAGGGCACTACAAATCGAGGGCCTTCTGTAGTCACTTTTAGCATCAGACCATCTTGAAGGGTGTAATCTTGGGGCATATCTGCTGTCTTTCCCTGAATGGAACATTTTATTCGGTGTAGCACTGCATCCTTGTCCTGCTCAGCTGCTAAACATGGGGTTGGTGCTTTGGAAACTGGTAGGCACTCTGGTTCCCTTTCATCTTTATCGGTGTCATCATATTCATGTGCCTCCCATGCTTGTCTCCCCTCAATATCATAGGGAGTCCATTTGGCTCCCATGACTGCAGCCTCTTTGGCCAGCCCATCCACTTTATTGTTCCCTATCGAAATTTCATCAGTTCCTTTCTGATGTGCCTTAACCTTAATTATGGCCACCCTCTGTGGTTCTAAGTTGGACTTGTCCCAAATGTCTTTTAAAACTGACCCATGCACTAGCGTCTTTCCCGCTGCATCACTAAATCCCCTTGTATGCCATAAAGGCATGCACTCTGTCAATGATCTAGTGACGTAAGCGCTGTCTGAAAAGATGGCTAAACTCAATATGCTAGCATAATACACAAATATACTGACAACCTATACAAAACAATGCATGTATACAATCCCAGTAAAAGAAATTTATGCTCACCAATTAAGCGCATCCGCTCACTGATGTATTAATCCTCAGAACGTCAGGTCAGCGTCTCTGGAGTCCTTCAGTACCCACGAACCAGCGTGTTACTTGGCCACCACGATACCTTGCTTCCGTTCTGTTTCCTTGAAGATTGATCTCTTTATCGGATATCCGTCTTGGTTTTCCTGGAGCTTGAATAGGGCAGATTGGATCTTCCTGGGTTCTGCGAATGGACAGTAGTCCGTAATAAAACATCACAATAGCAATACTCCCGCCTTGAGGTTCCTCATTGAAGTCCTTCTTGTAGCGGCCCCTGATCGACCGACACCGCACCATGATCGTTGCCCCTGAAAAACATACAGACATAAAGAAAATTTAAGTGAAATATCCAATATTTTATAATAAGAATAAATGGTTTACTTTTTAATTCATGTTTCCACAACAAGAATTTAAAGACATTTGTTGTTTAACTATTGGTGGCAGGTACATACAACAACTAAAAAGTAAACCAATTATTAGTTTATCAAGGTAACATACATAATAAACTTTGAAATACTTATGGCACTGGTCCCGTTACCTCGCGTTGAGGTCCTCCCAATTAGGCACCATGGCTTCGCCTATCTCACACCAGAGGAGCCAAGTATGCGAATGGTCAAAATGGCGGAGGTCGGTGTGGTCCCATAATGGTGGTCGTGCCTCCACCATTTGGATGAGGAGGTCGTTATCAATGTAAAAACCGACGTCGTCCTCATCCGTTCTGGTGGAGGCTCTGGAACCCTGTAAAACAGAAAAAAAAAATAATTAAAATTATAACTATGTAAATTATATTTTTAATTTAAAAAAAAATTATACAAACTACTCACACGACCCCGACCGTAGCCTTACTTATGGTAGCCGGAACACTAAAACAATAAAACATTTTTTAGTTAAGACACATTTTTTTAAATCCTAAATTAATACTTATGGCACTGGTCCTGTTGCCTCTCGCTGAGGTCCTCCCAATTCGGCACTATCGCTTGTCCTATCTCACACCAGAGGAGCCGGGTATGCCCATGGTCAGCATGGCGGCGGTCGGTGTGGTCCCATAATGGTGGACGGGCCTCCACCATCTGGATGAGGAGGTCGTTGTCAATCAAGAAATCGACCTCCTCCATTCTGGTGGAGGCTCTGGAACCCTGAAAAAAGGGAAAATAAAATAATTAAAATTATAAAAATATGTAACATATATTTTGACAAAAATTTGATGTGAAATACTCACACGACCCCAACCGCCGCGCACAACACCCCGACTCCATCTGGTGGAGCCACGAGGACCTCTTTGTGAGGCAACAGGACGAGATGGCTGAAATAAAACAAGTTATTATTTGCATGCAAAGTACAGTTTGAAAAAACAAAACAAAAATAATTATATAAACCTAACATATCCTGTCCTCCAGCCCTACTTTTCTCCACTCCACTGATGTCTTGGCCGGGAGTCCCCTCCTCAGCAGATGACGACTGCAAGAAACCGGAAAACAAGATAATTACACAATGACTAAACATGACTGTGAGTACTGCACTTATAAACTTGACATACTGAAACATCCTCTCGACGTCTGCGTCAAGGAGGGCTCCCGGCATCACTTGTAGAAGACATGTCTATAATACAAAACAAAAACAATTAAGTATTTTAATCAAAGCAATGTGAACCAACCCCATTAGAATTCTACTTACCTTTTGTACAGAAATACTAAAATTAAGCCTGGAAGTGAGTTTTCTTTCAGTCTTGGATGCTGTAGGTATTTGTAATTTTTTTTTTTATCCAAAAATTTTGCCTAAAAAAACAAAACAAAAAAAATAAATTTAATTGCAGAAGTACACACGCACAACTACTCCTATTATCCTCAATGTTAGCAATTGCAAATTGGGGCTGTAGGTTGTGTTACAACATGTTGGATGGTAGTAGTAAAATATATATATATATATATATATATATATATATATATATATATATACACACATGCACACACATTTTCTTTCATTATGAACCCTCATTGGTGGGTCAGTGTGATAAGTCATTGGTGGTTCACGGAATTATAAAATAAAAACCTATACTCACCTTTGGAAAGCTCCCCTGCAGCCTCTTACTTCCGTTGGCGTTCTGCGCCGTACACAGGAACCTGAACGCCAGCTCCTCCTATATACTGGCGTAGCCACACAACTGAATACCGGATCCGGATTTCCGGAAAACTCTTTTCCGGATCCTGTATTAATACAACTCTATAGTAAGTAATACCGGATCCGGTAATTGTGTTATGGATCTGGATTTTTGACCGGAGAAAAATCCGCAGCAAGCCAAATACCATAAAACAGATGGAACAGAGGACATCCTGATGCATACTGAACGGACTACTGTCCATTGAGAATGCATTGGGATCAAACGGATACGTTTTTTTTTTCCTCCAGTATTGAGACCCTATACCTGATTTCAATGCCGTAAAAAATTAACGCAAGTGTGAAAGTAGCCTTAGATCCACCATTTGTATCGAGTTCTAACAGAAGACACTTGGACCCTGTTCTCCTGTCTCACACCTTTCCCTTTTAGATTGATCAACCTGCTTTGTGCTGGAGGAAGCAGTCGGCCCAAAAACATGACTTCCTGCAGCCTCTCAGTAAGCTCCTCCTTCTCCTTCTCTTTCTCTGCTACAATTAGCTGGTTGCTAACGGACATAGCCGCACCTTTAGCAGACAGACCTTTTAATGCTTCAACTTCTTTAGTTAGTACTTTTATACAATCTTCTAAATGTTTTTCTTTTTGATCTCTCATACCTCCATATAATTCAGCCAGACACTCAACTTTGTTGTGTAGAATTTCATTTAGCTCCCTTAGCTTTGAATACTGCTCTGCTATCCAGCAAAAACTTAGAGCACCTTTTTCTTCTGACTTTGTAAACTTCTTGCCAGAAATTGCATCGGTCACAAAACTTCTGGCTTCTAACCATGGGGGTCTCTAGAACCCACCATTAAATTCACAATCATTTTAGTATCCTTGACCTTTGCAATCTTTTTCAAGAAGCACTCCATGGTAAATTCTACACAACAACTACAACCAACTATATAAGCAAAGTTAATAGCAGAGTGATCAACAGTAATCCAGCATAAATGATTCCGAATATAAATACACACAATTATTAATAGACTCTCCAGCCACACCTTTTCCCCTCCTATCTGGCTCGCCAAATTATGTAAAATATAATTATTGACAATATTAACCCCTTCCCGACCGGCGCCGTACATGTACGGCGCTCGGGCGGTGCGGGACATGACGCCCGCTCGCGGGTGCGGCGGGCGTCATGGCCGGCAAGTCTCTGCTGTTTCTAACAGCAGAGACTTGCGGCTACTTACCGCCATCGGCGGCGTCTTCCGATGGGTCTCTCTTTTCTTCTGGGCCCCTCTGATGGCTTCCGGTGGCGTCTGTACCCGGAAGCAGTTTGCTTCCGGGTGATGTACAGACGACCCGATTGGCCAATCGGGCCGTCTGTACATGTTATGAAAGCTGTAATCCTCGCTGGTGAGGATTACAGCTTTCAAAGTGCAATTCTTATTCTGGCCACTAGATGGCAGGCCAGGATAAGAAATGAGCAATCATGAGTTTTAATTCAAGATAAAAATCAGAGATTGCTCATAGTGAAAAAATTAAAAGTACAATATATTAGCTTATATTTGAGCTTTTCAAATAATTAAAAAAAAATTTAAAAAAATGTTAAAAAATATATAAAAATAAAAAAAATATAAAAGTTTAAATCACCCCCCTTTCCGTATAATTAAAAAATAAATACCTAAATAACAATAAATATAGACATCATGGGTATCACCGTGACCGAAAACGCCCGTACTTTTAAACTAAAAAAAAAAAAATCCAATACGGCAAATTGTGTGGCGGGAAAAAAGCGTCCAAATGGCGATTTGACGTTTTTTGTCACTTTTTTTTTTTCTAAAAAAAATTAAATAAAAAGCGATCAAAAAGTCAGACACACCCCAGAATGGTATCAATAAAAACTTCAGATCGCCCCGCAAAAAATGAGCCCCCATACAGCTCCATACACATAAATGCCAAAAAGTTATCGGGGTCAAGATATGATGACCAAAAAAAAAAAAAACAAAACAACCAACTTTATCATTTTTTTATCACTATCAAAACACAAGAAAAACTAAACATGTTAGGTACCGCTGGATTCGTACTGACCTATAGAATGAAAGTAACTGGTCAGTTTTAATGAACAGCGAATGCCGTAAATAAAAAACCCGGAAAACTGTAGCGGAATAGTGGTTTTTTTGCAATTTCACTCGATTTGGAATTTTTTTCCCGCTTCCCACTACACCATATCCAATAATAAATGGTGGCATTTGAAAGTACAACTTGTCCCGCAAAAAACAAGCCCTCATACAACTATGTGAGCAGAAAAATAAAAAAGTTATGGCTGTATGAAGGCAAGGAGCAAAAAACGAAAACGCAATACCGAAAAAACCTCCGGTCGTGAAAGGGTTAATATTAAATAAGATAATATTGAGCAATAAAAATATCCCCACGTAAATTCTTGGGGACGATCAGCAAAGAAAGCACAGCAACAAAAGTGTATTGAGAAAAAAAGAGAAAAAAGATTTATTTAGAGAATCAATTGTGTGGAATTAATATTGATAACATACAAATAAACCAATTACCATAGCATAAAGAAAAACCATGTTAAGCAATAAACAAATATTTAACACTACAACCCGCCTATATACGTAGGACAGAACCACAATTCAATCACAAACTATTTCACAAGTTCCTGGCAAAAAAAGAAACCCTGGACTAAATCATAAAAACAAAACCTGTTGACTGAAACAATATTACACAGAATAACAAGCATTCAGTAATGCAGAATCATTGAGATATAGCCACCAGAACCAGGTTCTCATAGGCCTCTCTTTCTGATTTCCCTTCCATTGACCTCTCCCTATGTCAAATTTTACCCATGTTGTATACTAATTTGTGGATGTTGAACTCACCCCCTCCCATCAGCCTACTTCAAAGGTAGGTTTTGATCTCTCTGTTCTTTCCCAAAATGCTCCAGGAGAATAAAAGGTGTCACATTTTCCCGCACCTTGCATATTATAACTCTATTCTCCCGTCATTTGCACATTGTGACGAGATCACACTGACTGGAGACTTCGTCTGGTAGTGATACCGTCTAGTATTCGTATTTGGACGGGAGAGTCCATCTGCCCTCAGGATGCCTTAGAAATATAAATTGTCAACACTTACAGTAGACATCCTGACTGGAAATACAAAGGCTTCTCTATAACAATTGACCCCAAGAATATTAATTAGCAAACCTTTTCATCTGCTCTATTAATGACTCTACAAATCTGATATGGTTCATTCAATTAATTAAAACAACTCATAAGACATTTTATACGACCATATCTTTGTTTGATATGACCATATCTTACAATCCCCCGCTTGAGAGCGAACGACTTTCGGAGAGAGCTCTCACAAATAATAAATGGTAATCGCGATAGTCTATAAAGTCCATAGATATTGATAAAGAAAAAAAAATCCACTTTGAGGTGATATAACTGGTTCCGGTGTGAATATATCTGTTGATTCTTTCTTCTTTTCAGTAACTCTTTGTGAAAAGTCTTAATCAAACCAAAAACGTCAAGACACTCTTCTGCATCTTTCACAGAAAGGTGGAGTTTGTCTTCTCTGGGAAATATGAAGCATTAAAATTGTGTGCTCTTTAACTGGTTGATATGATACCATTTCAGTAATATAACCCATAATCATATAAGTGACCGATAACTCTACTGTTGGAAGTGATATGATTTACTGAGACAGACTTGATCTGACAACCATCAATACAATTTCCTGTTCTGTGAAGTTAAATGTGTACCTTCTATTATTCACAGACGCCTTAATATATCATTGCTCCATCAGCCACCATACAAGACCTCGCACCACACAAACAAGTTTTACATTCAACACAAGGTCCACACTATCTGCTCTTAAAAACACACATGACCACCACCATTATGCCAATCACCAATGACTCTACAAATCTGATATGGTTCATTGAATTAATTAAAACAACTCATAAGACATTTTATACGACCATATCTTTGTTTGATATGACCATATCTTACGCTTCTACCATGAGGCAGTATTTTCCCAGTCTTTTCCCTCCATTTTAGGTTCACTCTCTCCACCTTTTGGGTCCCTTGCTGCACCCTTTATAGTGTAGCAATTTCTTGATATATGACCAGTCTTACCACAAGTATAACAAGTTTTCTTTTTGTGCTGGGCAATACCTTGTAATGTGACCCATTAAAAGAAAACCGACAATACTTTGTAATATGCCCCAGCCGACCACAAGAAAAGCATTTTAGTGGCTTATACTGAACATGAGGCTTAAATCCACCATTTGTATCGTTCTAACAGAAGACACTTGGACCCTGTTCTCCTGTCTCACACCTTTTCTCTTTTAGATGATCAACTTGCTTTGTGCTGGGGGAAGCAGGCGGCCCAACAACATGGCTTCCTGCTGCCTTCAGCTTCTCAGTAAGCTCCTCATTTTTCCTTCTCTGCTACAATTAGCTGGTTGCTAACGGACATAGCCGCACCTTTAGCAGACAGACCTTTTAATGCTTCAACCTCTCTTTAGTTAGTACTTTTATACAATCTTCTAAATTTTCTTTTTGATCTCTCATATCTCCATATAACTTGGCCAGACACTTGGTTATGCCAAATTTCATTTTGCTCCCTTAGCTTTGAATACTGCTCTGCAATTCCACAGGCAGCAAAAACTAGAGCAAATTTTCCTTATGACTTTGTGAACTTCTTGCCAGAAATTGCCTCAGTCACAAAACTCTTGGCTTCTAACCATGGGGGTCTCTAGAACCCACCTTTAAATTTACAATCACTTTAGAATACTTAAACTTTTTCAAGAAACAGTCCAAATTTTATAGAAATGACTATAACCAACTACACAAAGTTACCCACTATACAATATTACATTCACAACTACACTCCAACCTCCGACCTGGGGCTAGTAGTAGAAATAATAGACCTCTTGTCGGAATGTATCCAAGACTATATATAGCAGGTTCAGGAAAATAGCACTGAAATATTGATCTATATCCTGTGACTCACCCAAGCCAAAATATGGAGGAGGAAGGAGCACATGATGGAAAAGTATAATGGCACTGGTGAAAGTGATCTGTGACTCCACATTTGTGTGAGCGCAGCGCGCCCTTTACAGCGGAAGAGGCGTCACTTGTGTTCCACAGGCCAGAACTAATAAATGGAATAAACAAACAAATGATCCCCAACGTCTCGCTCACCTGAGTTGACTGGAGGCACGGTCAGCACTGGGAACTAGTGCTAGACATACATCAGAAAACAGAAGAAAAAAGTGACCAGCTTCCAAAAATTCCCAAAAAATTTTTTAAATAAATTCCGGCCTTTATTTTCTTCATCCAGATGCACAGTTAAAAGCCAACACTCACAGAGTCCTTATCTACGCATTTCGGAACATACAATGCAGATCCTTAGTCATGATGTCATAGGACATCTGAAACCACTGGTTTAAATAGCTGAGACTAATCACCAGTGGGCGGAGAATGAACACTCCCACATACATGTATAAAAGCACATTTATAAAATTGCAAGAAAAAACACAAAAATTAACTCTTTTTTTTGTGACACCCTCAATATTTCATATTTGGATTTAATTTTGACGGGCTCACATTAAACACGAAGTACACACCAATAGTTACCGTAAAGACACCGCTGGCAACACAACTCTTTTGTCTTCATCCTGCCACCCTCGACATGTCAATAACATCCCTAAGGGAGAGCTTATGAGAGCCAGACGAAATTGTTCAGATCACATTTTTTCTAAGGAAGCGGAGTTGGTTGCCAGCAGGCTATCTGCACAGGGATATCCGAACTGGACTCTGGAGCGGGCCAAACAAAATATGAATAAAAAGACTCTTCTCCTGTCTTCTCCCCTCCTCCCCCCCCCCCCGAAGGGGTGGTGACCATAAGCGCGAGCTTCTAAACAGGGAATCCTTTTAGATTTTTCAAATGGGATGTTGTATCCCTTTTGGTTCGAATAAAAAACACGATTTGATTCTTCATTATTGATCCTTATTCATTAGTAATAAATGGAATGAATCAGAGAACCTTATGAACCAGAGAAATGTAAAGATGGAGAAAAAGGGAGAAAGAAGGAAAAGGGAATAGAACAGAAGAGAAAAGGGGGAAATGATGGTAATGAAATAAAGGAAAATAAAGATAAAAGGGGGCAAAAATGAAAAAATGAAGAGGTAAAATTAGAAAAAAGAATAAAGTAGGATGGCAAATTATGTAGAAAATAAGAGAAAAATGGGGGGAACACGCAGGAAGAAAGGAGCTGAAGGAAGTAAGGGGGGGAATATCAGAAAAAGGATACCCATTTGCGGCTGTAGATCAGAATCTAATTTGTCTGGAATAAATCAAGAAAAATGTAGTTGGTCATATAGGATTCACATCACACTGAACAAAATACAGACTAATTAGGACTGTTATCATAAGTTAAACACAGATCAATTAGGACTGTTATCCTAAGTTTTGTATTTCGTATTCCCTATTAAGTCCCTTTAGAAAGAGGGTTTGGAGAGTGTGGATCCAATAAGCCTCTCTTAATTTTAGATGCTTGACTCTATCCCCAGCCCCAGTGTGGTGAAGAGACCCATTCAATGACTTGGAATTTCAGTTGTGAGATTTTGTCAGATTTGATAATGTGCAGGGACTGGTAGTAATAAACTCTGTAATAATTATGCCAACATAAGTCTACCATCGCAAATTTTTTGACTAGGTTCCCCCACGTATAGTAAGCCGCATGGACATTACAATATATATATTAAAATCAGAATCACTTGAAAAAAATCTCTAATTGGGAAGTCTTTTGAAGTCTGTTCCCTTTTGTACAGGTGAGCACTGAGGGCATCGTAGGCGGGGAAGGTGCCTTTTTTTCTGTGTTTGTAAAAATACTTGTCTAGGTATTCGTGTTTGGGACCCTTCTTCTGCTCGGACCAAAAGATCCTTAAGATTTTTGGGTCTGCGGTTGCACATTATACCAGGTTACTGAATTCTATTTCTGTCTGTAGATTTTCGATGTAGATCAGTTGTAAGTTTCCCTGATGTATCTTTTATCACTAAGGTGTCGAGGAAATTTATTGATGTGGTGATGTGGTCGTAGTGTAAAGTGAATTGAAGTTCCAGATAAATAGAGTTGAGTAGGTTGTGGAAGGTAAGTAATGACTCGTTGATATATCTTTTCCATTAGGTTACATGGGTGGTGAAAAGTGTACATGGATATAGGAATGAGTCCTCAAAATCGGCCATGAAACAATTTGCATACGGGGTGGCCACGTTGGACCCCATTGCTGTCCCTTGCTTCTGCAGGTAAAAATCGGCATGGAACGTAAAGTTCCATGACAGTACAAGCTCAAGTAATTCAATACATAAGGAACATATGCAGGTCAGTGGATAACAATAGTTCACGTACTGTTGCTATGCCTTTGTGATGCTCAATAGTAGTGTATAGACTGGTGACGTCCCACGTTACTAGGATGGATTCGGATGTCAGGGGATCCAAGGCTCTTATGGTCTATAGGAACCATGTAGTGTCTAAGAGGAATGAGCTGGTTGTTTTTACATATGATGTCAGTATTTTCTCAAGAAAAATCGATATAGGTGCTAGTATGGAGTCTGTTGAAGCTACAATGGGACGTCCGGGGGGATTTTGGAGGTTATTGTGTACTTTGGGTAGGATGTAAAAAACTAGTGTAACCGGATTGGATTTTGTCAGATACTGTACTGTAGCATCATCTATGGTCCCTTTGGTGTGGTATTGTTATAGGATTTCCCTGACCTGTGATGCAATTTCTTGTGTTGGATTTCTGCGTAGTTTCTTGTGTGACTGTTGTGGAATTGTGGACCCCCATGGTACCTCCCCTTTGGCCCCGTCTTAATCCCCGAGTTGAAAGTTGATCGGCTTGGTGTGATGGACGATGGATGTCTTCACTTGACATAGAACGTGTTGAGTCTAAGGATGGTGATCTGCCGCCCTGAGTCCTTGGACGAGATGAGGAGTTGGGCCACTTGTAGACACAATTTGAACTGTAATCTTCAGTGTCCCTGAGATTTTTCTTTTGGTCATTTCGGTTTCCTTTCTGTGTTCTGTCAGTGTAGATGTAATTTTCTCTTTTAGTTGTAAGAATTCTTCTGTTGACACGGTTCATTTCAACTGGATCTCGGTGGCTTGAATCAGGTCTCTCGTCTCTGATATGGCCCTTTGGAGATACATTAAAGTGAATTTCATGATGTCAAATGAACATTTGTTGAGGATTTTTTTCAAATTTGCTGCAATACTCCGGAATCTCTTTAAAAAAGGTCGGATGTGTGCGAATACGGAGTCCTCGTGGGATCAGTTTGACTCTCAGGTATTCCGCCGAGGTCACACTGTGGAGTTCATAATTTTTGAAGTCGTCCTGACTCACGCTCTAGATCTCTTGCTTGTTAGTCGGAGTCTTTAAAAAATTCTCCAGATGGTGTGACTGAGAGGATTGTTATAACCTCTTCTTGTTCGAACGACAGGGTTACCGGTCTTCTTGATAGCAGGTGCTCTACCAAATTTGGGAAATTAAACTTAACATGGCTTTGTTGCACTCTGCTTGGTATTGCTGTTAGAGGGTTCCCACAACAGTTGAATCTTGTATAAAAAATAACAGCACAATAAACTTACATTCTTGAATGTGTTGTTTCTTTATTTGGGTAACAGACTGCCGCTATTATGTTACCCAAATAAAGAAACAACACATTCAAGAATACAAGTTTATTGTGCTATTTTCTATACAAGATTCAACTGGAGTGGGAACCCTACAACAGCAATACCAAGCAGAGTGCAAGAAAGCCGTGTTAACATAAAAATTCCTTAGTTTTTATATTATATATTTGTCAATTTCTCCTTCATTCACCCCAGTTGGTTTCTCACAAACACATACACAATGTCTCTCGCATTCTGCAATTCGGTATATGATGTTCTCCTTATCCAAGGAACAAAGTTCATACACCTGATTCTTGACTTCTTGGGTAGCAACAGGTGCATAGGTGAGCATCATGGTGGCTTTCAACAGTTTTTTTGGTAGCATAAAAATAACAGGCATACAAGACACAATAACAATACTGGAGCACATACTAGCATGACAGTCTTCAGAACTGGCAAGAAACCAGATAGAAGATTCATAGACCACCCTGAGAACCAGTCACCTATAACTCCATTCTCGTCAGTCTCAGACCTCTGAGCTTCTCCTTGATGGAATTCAAGGCCTCGTCTGATCTTTATGATCTTTAATCGCTTGTACCTGTTTTTCTAGATCCATTTCACATTTGTGGCTACTTGTACACCATGGGTCAGCCAACTGCCAAAAAAGATTTCAGCCTTCAAAAAAAGTGTCATCTAGAACTTCCTCTGGAGCAAAGTATGGATTTCTCTTAATTCACACACGCTCACCTGGAACCCATGCATGCTTAGGGATTACCAACAAGGGGTGGATTAAGTTAACCATTGAACACATACCTGACCAGTCTCCAGGGAGTCTGGTATACATCTTACTACCACATTACCAATACACATCAACCAGTATAGTAATCTCTTGACTCAAGCATTTCTCATATTTGACCATCTTATATCATAAGTGTTTGTTCCCAGATGTTATTCTTTCCCATCATTAAAATAACCTACATCACATTCCATCTTCATGATTTGAGACTTCTCTCTTCTGGATCTTCACTTCAAGTTGATGTTACAAAATCTCTCCATACTTTTTTACACCGATCAGTATTGTTTACCAAACTGGAATTGGAAGTGAAGTTCAGAGTCTGGTCTGCAGTGCCCCAATACCTCTACAAAATCTACTGATATTCCTAATCTATATGCAGCTAAACCTAAAAATATGTATGTTCTATAGACATCATTATAACTCTAATGAGCCCAACACTCACTTATTCACATTGTACAGTATAAAAGTCCAGCAATATGGTGTCCATCAGCTCCTCCCCAGTAACAGGAATAGAAAATATAACTTTAGAATTAGTTGAACAATTTGTACTTATGAAACAATTAAATTAATCATTTTTATAGTCGCCATATGATAAATGTATTGTCCCAATTGTCCTTAAATTTTAAGTCCAATAAGCCGCACAATATAGCCCAAAGATATCTGGTACGGTGACAAGAAGATGTTCTTCTGAGACATGATCCTTAATGAATACAGAACTATGGAGACACATTGTATGCAAGGCATTTGCTTTCATCTTTTGCTAACATTTCATTATTCTATCTTTCCACTATACCCAATTTTTCCATAATTTTACACACTCCCTTATTACCCTCCACCATCTCTGGAATCTCATATCAATGTACCACCTCAGCCAGCATCATCTTCAGCTGTAGCCTTTGCTATAGGACATATCTTTGTACTGATAACTTTCCAGGATATTCAGACAAGGATATATTCACACTGTTCCCCTTTGGTAACTGAATGTAGTGAATCCAGTCTCTGAAATGGGTAAGATGACCTGGACATATGCCTTACTGAAACTCTCATAGTTCTTCCATTATTATTTTAGCACACATAATTCAACCTTGGACTAACCTGGTGGCAGCATTGTTGAACCCAGGAGCCATCCACCACTGAACCCAAATCACTGTGTCTCTTGATTTGACCATGGTCTAAATCCATCCTTTTGGGTAGAGTTCCCTGTGAAGGGAAAGTTTCTTACCAACCCTCCTGAGTCCATTCTCACTCATTACTTTTGCTTTTTGCTTCTATTTTTCCCTTCAGCCTCTGTAGCCTGTTTCTGAAAAGACTCAAATTTTAAAGTCTACTGGCCCTAAACAGCCAGTATCACATAGATCTCCACTTTCAGTAGGCTTCGTGTAATGGCTTACTGTGAGTTTTTTGTACTTTACGCACCTTTACTTTCTAAGGTAGCATCAGGACATCAAACATCCCTCACCCACTCAATATTCATTATTGATGGGCTTACCTATAGATCCAACAAATTCCCTGCTCCTCCAGATTAGACCATAATAATGGGTGATACCAAACGCATAGCTAGAATCTATGTTAATGTTAGCAGTCTTGCCCTCAGCCATCATACAAACCTCAGCGAGTGTCTTCACTTCTGTCTCCTGCACTGACATTGCTGGAGGGGAGCAGTTCTTACTTGCCAACATTTTGAGTTTTTTTTTGTAGATGGTTCCAGGTTCTTCAAGGATGGATCATCTTGGACAGAGTCTGCGTTATTAATTGGGAAGGGTGCATTCCTCCTATGTTATGTTGATACAAACTCATTCTTCCACCTCACTGTTTTTCCTTCAAAATGCTACTGATGAGGGAAGTTTCCTACTCGGAGACTTAAAGTAAACATAGGCTTACAGTGAGTTTGTTAAAGTGTTTCACTCACTGCGAGTGAGGTCGTTAAATGTAAAGAAGATTTCGTACTGCATTGGAGAAATCTCGGTCTGGGTTAGATACAACAGATTGGTTGAGCTTCTTGTTCTTCAGTTGTTAATAAGAAGTCTTCCTATAGGATCATCTATCAGTAGAGAGCGGGATACTAGTCTGAAATAGTGAATGCTGTTAGGCAGCCCTGGGGCTTCAGACCACTTTATTGTCATTCCTAGGGTTCTGATCTTCATTTTAATGATTGTTAGTGTTCCCTAGGGATCAATCCTCACAATTCCAAGCCCTGGGTCTCCAGAGTTGACTTTCCATGTGTTCAGCCCTGGGGATGCAAAGCTTGACTATGTGTGTTCAGCTATGGTCAGTCCTTGGGAATCTGAATTGCACAAGCACTCTCATCTAGAATATAAGCAATATCTTCAGACACTAGGGTAACAAGGCCAGTGAGTGGAAATGGTTACCCAACTCTCATTACCAGTCACCTCACTGAAATGGTGGTCAATAAGTCAATGCCCCTATCAAAGGGGCTGTATTCAATCCTAATATACACTATAGCAGACACAGAGGTAACTGAAAGCCAAGAGTGTGGATGGGCAGGTATAAAAACAGTGTCCCTGTTTTTGAATATTTCACGCAGAGGCTTTATATTTTAGAATAAGTAAAATAATTTTATTAATAAACACAATGGTAAAAACATCCTAACAATATACTATCTTAATATTCCACAGCAGGAGGTCAGGTCTCAAGACAACTTAGCTCTGCTCCTTCACTAAATCAGTTTTATCCGACACGATAGTCGCAGTTCTATGCCGGGTGAAAGGTTTGTCTTTGCCTCAGAGAGAATAACCAGCTGTTTTCCGCCCTTCACATGTTTGAGAACAGGTTTCAGATTTGTCCTTTTGCATGAGTAATTGATCAGCCTCCCAAAAGTCGAAAACATTCCTGGGTGGCATGGGCAAGGTACCGTATTTTTCGCCCTATAAGATGCACCGGCCCATAAGAAGCACCTAGGTTTTAGTGTAGGAAAATAAGAAAAAAATATTTTTCAGCAGATCCTCTTATCAGACTGCCCATAAATTTTAGGACATCACATCAGACCCCCATATCAGCCCTCCATGTCAGAACTCCATCAGCCCTCCATGTCAGCCCCCCACCAGACCTCAGATCAGCCCACTATGCCCCCATACCATCTCACTATGCGCCCACCAGACCTCAGATCAGCAGAATGTGCCCCTATCATACCTCAGATCAGCAGAATGTGCCCCCATCTGACCTCAGATCAGCAGAATGTGCCCCCATCAGACCTCAGAGCAACAGTATGTGCCCCCATCAGACCTCAGGTCAGCAGAATGTGCCCCCATCAGACCTCAGGTCAGCAGAATGTGCCCCCATCAGACCTCAGGTCAGTAGACTGTGCCCCCATCAGACCTCAGATCAGCAGAATGTGCCCCCATCAGACCTCAGAGCAACAGTATGTGCCCCATCAGACCTCAGATTAGCATACTGTGCCCCCAACAGACCTCAGATTAGCATATTGTGCCCCCAACAGACCTCAGATTGGCATATTGTGCCCCCAACAGACCTCATATTGGCATATTGTGCCCCATCAGACCTCAGATTAGCGTCTTGTGCCCCTTCACACCTCAGATCAGCACGTCTTATGCCCCTATCAGACCTCAGATCAGCCCACCCAGCCACTTAAAGACAATACTTACCTGTTCTGCGCTACCGCTGCCCTCCGGTCCCACGCTCCGCGCTCGCGTCGGCAGGGAAGTGAGAGGAGCGCGGAGCGTGGGACCGGAGGGCAGCGGCAGTGCAGAACAGGTAAGTATGGTCTTTAAGTGGCTGGGTGGGCTGATCTGAGGTCTGATGGGGGTCCCTACGTACAAGTGAGCGCTTCCTTATGGAAGCGCTCACTTGTATTCACCCTATAAGACGCACCGCATTTTTCCCCCTACTTTTTGGGGGAAAAAAAGTGCGTCTTATAGGGCGAAAAATACGGTACATTTTAAGGCATTTCTGCACATCTTCCCTTTGTCCTGGAACTAGAAGCTAGAACATGTTTCACAGTGTCATCTTTCTCGATTCTTGAGGTCTCCCGGCCTATAGATTGTCAAATGTTCTTGGCAAATTGGTGTCCCAGGCCTGACGTTCCATATAAACCTTCACTTGTTCTTCACTGGGAAGATTCCTGAAGTGTTCTACATGAGAGAAAAAAAGGTGGGGGATTAGTAAGTTACCAAATAAATAATATTACTGCCCTAACAATTGTCACTTCAATTAGAATGCAGTTGAAACAGAAGAAATATTTATAAGAAACTTACCAACAAAATCCTTGATATGATCTCTATATTGGGTTCATCTCCATTATCCAGGCAGTATTGTGCATTGAGCTGGCTGGTCTGTCTACAGACATTTAAGGATGGAGGGGACTGGTTGAGGCCTAAAGGATATATTTAAAGTAATTTTTGGCCTTTTAAGGTCTACAAGGTCTTAAATGCTTGCAGTGCTTTCCACTTCTCCTTCTTGATTTTCTCCTCTCCTCCTCCTCTTATGAGACGGTTCACTACTTAGTTTTATTTGCACCCCTCAATGTGGTGAGAATCTGCATACCCTGGATAACTGCATTTTTACTGAATTGGTGTTGGCTGATGTTAGGTTGTCATCAGCCACCGATCAAAGGCCTCTTTTGCCTCTTTTCCAGTTACTGTAGGGAGCTGAGACCTAAGGGACATTGTTAGCAGTGGTACAGGACACTTTAGTGATACAAGACAGTAAATGTAATTATTCTCAGTCCTACTGATCACTTACTTCTCATGTAGTTCTCTCTAAGTCATTGCTCGGATTTGTGACTGGTTTTCCTTTGCACAACACAAAGAACTGTTCCACTGTCTTTGATTCCTTTGCCAGTTGGGTCGGTCGGATATTTTTAAAGTATGTGCTGAACAGCTATAAGAAGGAAACCATGCTGTTAAGGAATCGCCTCACATGATATCAGTAATAAATAATTGCTTTTCTTAAACACTTACCAGCTCCTCCTCATCTGTAAGCACAATAGCAGTCCCTTGTGTTTTTACAATACAGACCCTCTCTTTCTTCCATCTCAGTCGGCGGTATCCTTTCTCTCCAGGCAATCTTCCAACCGTCAGGTTTTGGACCACAGATGGTTTGCAAAGATGATTGAGCATCAGCAAAGCTTCAAGGTAGTAGCATGTGATGGTCTTCTCTTTGTCATTTAGTCCACAATTTAGGACTGACCGAGAGAACATGTTCACCACGTGGGGCTTTGCTGCTGCTAGTACTCTGTGGCAATCCTTAGGGATTGCTTCATGGTTTCATGGAAGTTTTCTGAAATCACTAATCTAGCGAACCATACATTGCATCGGTTATAATTCCTGTAGATTCGCTTGGCATCTCCATCTACTGTGCCATTTTAGAATAACCGAAATAATTTTATTAATTAACACAATGGTAAAAAATCACAATATACTATCTTAATATTCCACTTGGACAAACTCTAGCATTCTTTTTATATCTACAATACACAAAGCAGCAGAAGGTCAGGTCTGAAGACAACTTAGCTCTGCCTTATCACTGAGTTTTCTGGACGCCATAGTTGTAGTTCTGTGCTGGGTGAAAGGTTTGTCTTTGCATCAGAGAGAATAACCGGCTGTTTTCTGTCCTTCACATGTTTGAGAACAGGTTTCAGATTTGGCCTTTTGGATGAATGATTGATGATTGACCAGCCTCCCAAAAGTCAAAAACACACCTGGGTGGCAAGGTACATCTGAGGTATTTCTGCACATCTTCTTCCCTTTGTCCTGGAAGAAGCTATAATCAGTCAATGTTTTTGTAGCTCCTCAGCCTCCTTGCCATCCATTAGGACTCGGTGATAGTCACAGACAATGTCGCCTTTCTGAAAGACCTGACTGGTTATAAGGGAGTAACCGCCTTTTCTTTTATCCACCACAGCCACAAGTCCTGGCCCCTCCTGGGAGTCTATTAAAGCTTCAATATGTGTCATAGTCTCCTCTTTTCTTCTCTATTCTTGAGGTCTCCTGGCCTGTAGATTGACAAATGTTCTTGGCACATTGGTGTCCCAGGCCGGCCATTCCATATAAACCTTCACTTGTTCTTCACTGGAAAGATTCCTGAAGTGTTCTACATGAGAGAAAAAAAGGTGGGGGATTAGTAAGTTACCAAATAAATATTACTGCCCTAACAATTGTCACTTCAATTAGAATGCAGTTGAAACAGAAGAAATATTTATAAGAAACTTATATTGGGTTTGTCTCCATTTATCCAGGCAGTATTGTGCATTGAGGATGGTGGAGACTGGTTGAGGCCTAAAGGATATATTTGAAGTAATTTTTGGAAGCTCTCCTCCTCTTTAACCCCTTCACGACCGCCGCCGTACATGTACGGCGCGCGGGCGGTGTGGGGACATGACGCCCGCTCGCGGGTGCGGCGGGCGTCATGGCCGGCAAGTCTCTGCTGTTTCTAACAGCAGAGACTTGCCGCATCTTACCTCCGTCTTCGGAGACTTCCAGGGCCTTCTGATGCCGTGATCACACGTGATCACGGCATCAGGATGCGTCTGAACCCGGAAGCCCACGCTTCTGGGTGGTGTACAGACGCCCCGATTGGCCAATCGGGGTGTCTGTACACCATATGAAAACTGTAATCCTCGCTGGTGAGGATTACAGTTTTCAAACTGCAATTCTTATTCTGGCCACTAGATGGCAGGCCAGGATAAGAAATGAGCAATTCATGGTTTTAACTGCATCTAGTAAATCCATGATTGCTCATAAAGAAAAAAAACAAAACACAATAGATCAGATGATATTTGAGCTTTAAAATAATCACAGAAAAATTAAAAAAAATGTTAAAAAATATATAAAAAATAAAAAAGATATAAAAGTTCAAATCACCCCCCTTTCCGTATAAGTAAAAAATAAATACCTAAATAACAATAAATATAGACATCATGGGTATCACCGTGACCGAAAACGCCCGTACTTTTAAAATATAAAAAAAAAATTTCAATACGGCGAATTGTGTGGCGGAAAAAAGCGTCCTAATGGCGATTCGCAGTTTTTTGTCCCTTTTTTTTTCTAAAAAAAATTAAATAAAAAGTGATCAAAAAGTCATACACACCCCAGAATGGTATCAATAAAAAACTTCAGACCACCCCGCAAAAAATGAGCCCCCATACAGCTCTGTACACATAAATACCAAAAAGTTATAGGGGTCAATATATGACAAGGAAAAAAAAAAAAAAAAAAGGGCAACTTTCTAATTATTTTATCACCATCTAAACGCAGGAAAAACTATACATATTAGGTATTGCCGGATTCGTACTGACCAGTAGAATGAAAGTAACGGATCAGTTTTAATGCACATCGAATGCTGTAAATAAGAAACCCGTAGAACTGAAGCGGAATAGCGTTTTCTTTGCAATTTCACCCGGTTTGGAATTTTTTTCCCGCTTCCCACTACACCGTATGCAATATTAAATGGTGGCGTTGGAAAGTACAACTTGTCCCGCAAACAACAAGCCCTCATACAGCTATGTGAACAGAAAAATAAAAGAGTTATGGCTGTTTGAAGGCAGGGAGCGCAAAACGAAAATGCAGAACCGAAAAAAGCTCCGGTCGTGAAAGGGTTAAAGGGAACCGGTCATCAACTTTATGCTGATCTCACTAAGGGCAGTATAAATTAGTGACAGAAATGCTGATTTCAGCGGTGTGTCACTCATGAGCTAATAGTAAGTTGTTGCCAAGAACCACCATCATAATTTTTGCAGCTCAGGCCTTTAAAAGAGTCAAATCTACTTGAGAAGAGTCAGTTATTCATAATCTCCTGCTCTCCCCGCCCAACTGTTGATGATTGGGAGTTCTATCCTAGAGAGAAAGGGAGGAAACTAGGTAGAAGACTGTCTATCATCAGCAGGTGGGCGGGGAGAGCAAGAATTCATGAATAACCATCACTCTTCTCGTGTAGATATGACTCTTTTCCAGGCCTAATCTACAATGATTGTGATGTTGGTTCTCAGCAACCACTTACTTTTAACTTTTAAATGACAGACCACTGAAATCAACTCACCTGTCTCTACTTTATTCTGCCGTTAGTATGAGCAGCACAAAGTTGATGACAGGTTCCCTTTAAAGACTACAAGGTCTTCAATGCTTGCAGTACTTTCCACTCCTTCTCCTTTCTCTTCTGCTTCTTCTTGATTTTCTCCTCTCCTCCTCCTCTTATGAGACGGTTCACTACTTAGTATCATTTGCACCCCTCATTGTGGTGAGAATCTACATACCCTGGATATCTGCATTTTTACTGAATCTGTGTTGGCTGATGTCCAGGTGGATATAATAACAATTTCTCCATCTTCCTGACATAAATTGTCATCAGC